>WMED01001526.1:0-11608 GCA_019650415.1 Pipa parva
TATGCATTTACAACACACATTACTTTTTATTAATCAGGCTGGACTGTTCCTTTAATGCTTGCCAAGCACACTACACTGCATACTAGTAGTTTTAATTGAAACAAATTGGGCTGCCAAAAAGAAGAGAAAAGAGTATTTTACCAGCCATGCTAACATGGGTGTCCAGAGGAGGGGGCAGAGGAGGGACTTCTGGTGCCATGGTCCACGGCCTCCTCACCCTCCTCACACAGAAGTCCTAGCCTCCCAATACTCCCCTCAGTCTTGCCCTATCTGTTCAATGGATGGTTGCTACCATCCCCCTGCATTATCATTCACCACACCCTCCCCTAACACATTTTCAGTGGATGCCTATGCTTACTAGTGTACTGTTCCAAAGCACCTTTATACCCCTGTCTATGACTTGCAGCTTAAATTATACAGGAATAGGCGGGTGTTAGATTCCCTGTAAATGCATCAGGCATTAGATGAGAAAAAAGTATCCAGTGACAGCGGAATTAGTTTATATAGCAAAAAAAATTGGAACTACCACAACTGGGGACAGGTCTGCCCCATTGATAAACACAACTGCCCTCGAGCCTGGGAATGCAACACTCCCCTTCCAATGAGTAACAGAAATTTTCCTTTCCTGGTTGGTCATAGAGACTGCAGATCACTGCTGATTATAAAGTCCCTGGCACAGATGTAGTAGATTTGTGTAGTGGACAATTGCTTGCACACAATGAAAAATGTTACAAGTAATTTACCATGCATTGGTGTTAATTATGTATATGACAGTTTATGTTATACAGATACTGGTATCAGGAGGAATAGCACTAATACATGTTTTAATATTTACATGCAACTGCAGCTACAAGCTGGCTGGCATGCTAAATGCTTAACCAGCATGCCAGCTTGCTATACTGGTTCTTAGCTAAATCAGCCCTTTGTGGCAGGAAAGAGGATTAGCCTGCAGCCAACTGTGTTATTCATTTCACAGTGTAACAATGAAATTAGTGCCACCACTCTTGGGACTTAGGGCAGTTCCACTGTTTTTTTCTGCTGTGTCTGTGGCACAACCATTAACTGCCTGTGTGTAAGATGTGCTGGCTTCCACAGCAGCACCAAGTCAGAGGGCTTTGGGGGCAGTCCCAGGCCTCCTGCTCTCTCAGTACTCCTAGTTTCAGTGTACGAAGAAAGTATCTGGCAAGCTTAAAGTAAGCAAGAAATCTTGATATAATATAGTAACAGTGAGAAAATGTTTTCATTTTCTTTAAAAAAAAAGTTATTTATGTAGTAAGATGGGTGGGGGGATAGTCTGTTGTCACCAATGCAGAAGTTCAGTCTCACATTCGCTATACCAGATATTGGTTTCCAGGAATTATCTCTCAAACGATTTGCTTTCCTTTAGTTCAGCACTGTGCAATATGTCATTTTGATTTAATATCCTCCATGGCAAAAATCAGTAGAGTGCCATTTAGTAGTGTATGACAAATGAAATATCACATTAAAGGAAGAGTGTGGGGATGGATCATTAAGTGCTTTTTATACTATTACATCTTGAACAGACACCTTGCAATGTGCCACATTAACATATGAGTGGAGAAAACTCCCTAATGGGTGGGGTGAGTGACAGTTCGTCAGGTGGCCTGTCTGCAGGTGGAAAGTTAATGGGTAGATTTAGGGCATGTGTCTGCATGTTTGTATTATTTCTATATTTTATAGTTTAAAAAAAAAAAAATAGCGAACACCAGCATTATTGCTGTCAGGGCACTTCAGAAAGGGAGGATCCCTATTTACTTCCCACTGAATGATTATGATTAAAGAGACACCCACAAGGCTTGATTGCCTGATTTTGCATGAGGTAAAGAATGAGAAGAGCAAACTTACAGGAAATATTGCTACTTACAGAATTATTCTTTTGTCTAAAGTTGTTTAAAAGTGTTAACTTTTATTATAAAATAGCATTAACTTTTATTTTAAAATAGCGTTAACTTTTATTATAAAATAGTGTTAACTGCTATTATAAAGTAGCATTGACTTTTATTATAAAATAGCGTTAACTTTTATTATAAAATAGCATTAACTGCTATTATAAAATAGTGTTGATTTTTACTATAAAATAGCGTTAAATTTTATTATAAAATAGCGTTGACTTTTATTATAAAATAGCATTAACCTTTATTATTAAATAGCGTTAACTGCTATTATAAAATAGTTTTGATTTTTACTATAAAATAGTGTTGATTTTTACTATAAAATAGCATTAACTTTTATTATAAAATAATATTAGTTTCTATTATAAAATAGTATTAACTTTTATTATAAAATAGTGTTAACTGCTATTATAAAGTAGCATTGACTTTTATTTTAAAATAGCGTTAACTTTTATTATAAAATAGTGTTAACTGCTATTACAAAATAGTGTTGATTTTTACTATAAAATAGCGTTACATTTTATTATAAAATAGTGTTGACTTTTATTATAAAATAGCATTAACCTTTATTATTAAATAGCATTAACTTTTATTATAAAATAGTGTTAACTGCTATTATAAAGTAGCATTGACTTTTATTATAAAATAGCGTTAACTTTTATTACAAACGTTTGTATAAAATAGCATTGATTTTTACTATAAAATAGCGTTAAATTTTATTATAAAATAATGTTAGTTTCTATTATAAAATAGTATTAACTTTTATTTAATAAATAGTGTTAGTTTCTATTATAAAATAGTATTAACTTTTATTATAAAATAATGTTAGTTTCTATTATAAAATAGTATTAACTTTTATTTAATAAATAGTGTTAGCTTGTATTTTGAGACTCATCAAAAGAAACTAATCATGCTTTAAAGCAGTGATGCCCAATCTACGGCTCACGGCTCGAATTCCATAGTCAGAATTGTTGCATATAAGTGTGAATTCGCCATCTAAAGACAGTCACAATAGACTTAGTTTTGCAGTTGTGTCTTTATAATGAGAATATTGTCGCAGTTGTAACTTTAAAATTTGTCGCAGTCGCAACTTCATAAGTTGTGACTTTGAAGGGGCCCATGACACACATGTCACAAATTTATTTTGCCCCCAAGTTGAAAAAGGTTGGGCATCACTGCTTTAAAGGGATTTTAACATCTAAACTTTATGAGCAGAAATGTATAGCTTTTTTTGGGGAGTAAAGATGAGTAGTTTACATAAGAATACTATTTAAATGGGGTCTCTGATTTATACAATTTTTAATACTTTATCCAACTGATATACTGTAACTGTAAGATATTATTTTTTCCTGTTTAATTACCATCCCAATCACCTCTGAAACGTACAGATTGCCAGGTATTATCAGTGGAGTTCCAGCTATATCCTGCGATTACCATCTCATATTTAGAGAACATTGTATGATTTATCAGAAGTATACAGATATTTGAAACATTATTTGGGTGAACTGTACTCCTGGGGTGGAGGTTTGACAATGTGTAGGCAAATTATTATTAACTTGGAAGAAGTGGTATCAGAAAAAGTAAACAAAATAATACACATAATTAACATTATATAGTAAAGTTTGGGGTAAATATTGTAAAAAATGGAAAACACTGAACAACAGCCCTGTTCTTTAATGGGTACTAATAACCTCAGACCCCTTGGGGCAGTTAGATGATAAGAATCTTCACTGAGGCCTGTGGAACCTAAAGTACTTGTCATCAGACAAATATATGATTATATCAGAGGCAGCCAGAATTGCTTTTTGGCTGCAATTTTTGTCTGATGGTACAATGTCAAAAATCAGTCTATGCATCCTGCCTTGCAAAGGGCATCAAGCAAAAATCTTGATAACATGATTTCTAAAGCAACTGGGGAGAAGCCTTTTTCTTCCTTACAATTAAAAAGAAGAAAGAACAGCCTTCTCAATCTATAAACCATGCTTAATCATCAGCTGTCTAAAAGGTCTTCTTGACAATCAACTAATTTAAGACCAAAAGGTAGGGAGGCAGAAGTTTTTCAGAATTTCTCCTTTTTCAAAGTCTGAAAAGAAATTTGGTAAGAATTAGGGGGGAATTCAGGATAGTACGAAGTGAGGTGCGGAGTGTTCGCCTCACTTTGGACTGACTGATCTGCGCTCGCTGATGTCCTGCACGCGGACATCAGCGAGCGCATTAAAGGGATTCCAGTCTCGGCGAGGCAACTCTTTTGAACCCTGTGGGGGGAATTCACCAAAGTGCGAAGTGAGGTGCGGATCCTTCGCCTCAATTCGCACTGACTGTTATGCGATCGCTGATGTCCTGCACGCAAACATCAGCGAATGCATTAAAGGGATTCCAGTCTCAGTGAGACCAAAAGAGTAGCCTCGCCGAGACTGGAATCCCTTTAATGCGTTTGCTGATGTCTGGGTGCAGGACATCAGGGAGCTCTTATCAGTCTGTGCGAAGTGAGCTGAAGGATTCGGAGCTCACTTTGCAAAATGGTGAATACCCCCCTTAGAGAGACCATTTTGATAAATAAAGTGCATTACAATTACTTACCTGTGGAAATGTCTGTGGTGAACAATAAATTTGTTCTGTCGGTGACTGGGACCAGTACATTCTTTGCTCTTTTTCCTGCTGGTTCATGGCCAAAGATTTCATTTTTATTTCTGACCCCCCCTGTTAGTAAATATCAAATACAAATCACTGAATGTAATACGAATACATCCTGCAATCCTTTGTATGCCTGTACAACATTTATACTTTAGATTCATAATAATAAAGGTTCTGTTGTGTTTATAGGATATTATCATGTGAAAATCATCTATTTTAAATATTCCTATTTCATGTGTTTTCTTATAGAGAACATTTGGCGCATCATAAAGAGGAAGGTGCGACAAAGAAGGCCCAAGATGATTGAACAGTTAGAGGCCTGTATTGGACATGAATGGGAGAGCATTCCTATTTCTAAACTTGAGAAACTGGTCTCCTCTGTCCCCAGATGTCTGTTGAGTGTTGTAAGAAGATGGGGGGATGCCGCACAGTGTTAAAAAATGGCCTTGTCCCAACTTTTTTGGTATTAGTTGACACCATGAAATTTTGAAACAAAATATTTTTCCCTTATAATGATACATTCTTTCAGTTTAAACTTTTGATCTGTGATTTGTGTTCTATTCTGAATAAAATATTAGATGTTGGCACCTCCACATCATTGCATTCAGTGTTTATTCGCAATTTGTTTAGTGTCCCAACTTTTTTGGAATCCGATTTGTAGGCTGTTGCCTATAATCCATATCAGTACTATGTAATAATAACTGCCATGCCAATCCAAATACATAGCACTGAGAGTAAAGTTAAAAATGTTATATTACAATATTCCAATTCTACATCTGAGATGTTTAAGCTGTTTTATTATTTGTCTTACTGTGTGTTAATGCCTTACAAAGAAATCACCTGTCCCATATAGTTTTGGAATGAAAACATTTAGGAATGATGCAGAGCAGAGGTTGCAGTTTGACATATGAAAGATAAGTAGAAAAGCTGATTTATTGATTAGAAAAACTTGTGCAAAGCTTTAATCTCAGAGCAGCTAGCAAACATTCATTCTCCTCCACCACATGGCATGCATTGCACATCACAGCAAGAATCCCTTATACTTGCCCCAAAAAAAGATGCTGAAATACTGAAAACACCAGACTCGACATCCACCAACAGTCCAAAGC
Source organism: Pipa parva (assembly GCA_019650415.1). NCBI lineage: Eukaryota > Metazoa > Chordata > Amphibia > Anura > Pipidae > Pipa > Pipa parva. The sequence goes on from WMED01001526.1 coordinate 5,657, forward strand.
CAGCACAAAAAGGCACAAAGGGGTTTTATATGGTTTCAGAGTTTAAAGTTCCACCTTGGAGAATAACAAACAAGTTACATCTCAGAAACACCAGGAAAAAGTGGAAATCTGTGCTTAATGCATGAATATTGCAATTTAAGGCAACGTTTTTTTCCCCAGAAAAATATATCATTTGCAGTATACACAGAAAATGCTGAATACTGAAAAAAATGCAATTTACTCTCCATGAGAGCGTTTAAGTGTCGTGATTCAGTTTTTCAACAGTGCTTCCCCTTTAAACTTGAATGGATTTTTTGGTCTTGTAGAAGACTTAACATAAAGACTTCTAATTAAATGATACATTATTTTTAATATGGTCATTATTTTATAGTGTTACAAGCACAGATCTGGACTTTCCAACAAGATCATTTACCCCATGTGGATATATCCAGATCCACTTGTATCTCTCATTGGGTTCAGCAGTCTGCCAGTGGAGACATGGTAACCATCTGCAGACTGCCAGATCAGACAGTTGTTTCACTACCCACACACAGAAAGATTGTCTGCTGTCAAGCCCATGTTAAAAGTATTCATCGTCAAAATCATCTAAATTTTTATGTGTAGTCCAATGCAATACCTTTAAAAAAAAGTTCCACTGCTGGGAATGTCATGATATTATTTGGAGTATAATCTAAACGTTCCATGTTTCTACAAAATCAGAAAGGATTAAGGATTTCAGTTGATTACATAATTGCTGTTAATATAGTAATAGTTCAGCATCAACAATAACATTAAAGAGAAGTACCAACTCACCATAATCCTCGAACCTTCGTCAGGAGTAGAGTTGTACTGAACAGCATTACACCACGCTTGCTCTGCTGATAAATGTGTAGCAAATGATACATTATGTTCAGGGTCTGTTGTTACACAGACATCTTCAAAAGTTTCTATCCCATCCACATCTTTGTATGTTTTCTCATTGAGAGTTAATGAATGGAAGGTATTGGGGAAAACATCACTGAACTGCCTTTTATATGGATGAAACTGATTCCTCTCCTTGTTGAACTTGTTATAACTCCTTTCTGTAGAGTCGTCATAGCTGTACCTTCTGTATCCATCAGCTGGAGAGGTTTTGCCTGAGAATCCAATATGAATGTGACCTTGTGGAGAGGATGGTAGTTTGGGGCTGAGGGTAGGATCTGTTTTCTTCCTATCGGCTTGGACATCTGTGCCATTATAGCTGATAGTGTTCTGCGATTAAAATATAAAAATGTATTATGAAAGCGTAACTCAAATTAAATACTGCATCAATTATGTACAGTATTTATTAGGAATTTTCAGCAATGAGACCTACATAGACTCTATTCAACACTTTATCAATATTGGGTATAGTTTACTTTGCACCCAGGGTGCCATCTGCATAGGTTTCATTTGGGTATGCAAGATTGTCTTTGCAGTCCAAAAACATGCAGTAAATTAAGTGTCTTCAGGCTGATTTGCCCTTAGCATATGTGTTTGTGTGCCTGTGAGGATCAGGGCAAAGTTTTCTCAGCAGCAGAGACTGTATAAATAACTAAATATGCTTGGAGCTGTGAAATACATTGTTAATATATAAATAAAAGGAAATAATGACGTGTCCCTGGTTATTTATTAGCGATTTATCAAAATGTATTCTTCATCATGTTAGTGCTGCATTTTAATTATTTGGCAGGTAATTCAAAACCATTCTAATAATAATTTTGTTTACTGTTGTCATGTGGATTGTTTAAAATCAGCTGCATTTTAAGGTTTAATTTAGTTCAACGTTACAAATACGACTTGTTTTCCTAGTTTGGGAAGTTTAAATATGCCCACAGTCACACAAAAAGCTAGAAATGTAAATAACGTAGGAGTGTTAGGAAGGGGTAAAGAGGCAGCTGCTGTAATTATACTATCAGACACTGGGGTCCTAGGTTTCATTTCAGAGCAGGCCTTTTTATCTGTGAGGAATTGGGTGATATTTGCATTAACACCCAATGAATTCCCCCATAGCATTAGAAAATATGTGTTCCTTTGGTTGGCAATTAAACTGTAAGCTCCGTTGAGTAAAACAAAAAAAGTAATGCAAATTGATAAATGTTCACTGTACATTGCAATGGAATATGGAATAAAGGTACAAATTTGATCATTAAATAAGAGCTATGGGTTAATGTAAATGGCTAGAAATTCTTAGCTATCATCACACTGCACTATTTAGAAGCTGCAGATTAAAATCTTGAACTCATACATAACAGAATACTGAATGACACATTGTAACACAATCACCCATGGATTATAGTAGATCTGACATAAAAAATATTCAGATTTTGAGGGCACTGTGATAGTTACCTTATTGATCCTAAAAGTAATAACAGCAATTTATGTTCCAAACAGTGGAAGCTCCTACAGAAAAATGATTATTACTTCATCTGTATACCCCTGCAAGCAGGTGGGCTAGCACTGATCTATCCACACGTGAGAACATGCAAACTCCATGAAGATGAAGTCCAGGGTGGAATTGATCCCAGAACCCAGCACTGCAATGCCAACCACTGACCCACCACACTGTTGATGGTTTACTATATGACATTAACAAGGACATTTCAGAAAGTTTCTTGGTTGGGTTAACAAGTTAAAGACATGAGATATAGGTGACCTAATGGAATACTCAGAATTCAACTTATACCCAAATGTTACACAGAAATTAGTGGGTTGCTCTGCAGCTTGTAGGTGGCATAGTAATGCAAGATAAGATGATGTGTTTAGTACTATATGAAGCTTGTACACATAACAACACTTGTTGTTCTGGGTGCAAATGCCATTCATGTGTTCACAAAGCCATATGGAACAACTCATCTGATCTTGCACAAAAAACTATCTGTGTGTACATGTCCCAATGGAGAATAGGTTATATGTTTTATGACTGAAGTAGTAGCACTTGTAGATAATAGCAAACACTAACGCATAATGTCAATCAGGCTAACAGACTTGATAGATTTGAAGAAGACAGAATAGGCAAGTTTGTAATAATCTCCATGGAGGAAAGATGCCTATGGAACACAAGATCACTTTAAAAAATAAATTCATGGCCTATGTAATAAAAATAATGAGGGATCTTGTTCAGTGGTTGTTCCAGAGTGGAAATGGCATCTTTATTAAATAGTATAGTATATATGTTTTAGTATGGGGATTGTAATTATCTATAAAAAAAATTATGTTGAATAGTTCCTCAAAAGTCTTTGTACTAGACATAGAGACAGTAGATGACTTATCTATGTTATTTTAGAATATCTGTCATCCACAAAAAAAAAAGAAGAAATTATATATTTCCTGAGGCTTTTTTTTTTTCTAAATGATAGTCTACATTTCTACATTCCAGCCTTAACTGCAGCTCTGTCTTGTTCTCAGTCAAAGCTGGAGTTTTCCATACATACCATATGTAAACAGGATGACCCTGAACCTGTTTGATCTAGAATTCCATCATCTGATTGGTTGATAGGTGAACATTCATTATCCAAAGATCCATTAGAAAATGTCATGTTGGATTGGTCCTGCATGATTGTTGAGGTCGGCAGCTCCTGGTTCGGCGCAAATCCTGAAACAAAGACAAGTAAAAATTTATTTTAGTGAATTTTATAGGTTTTCCTGATAAGATGAGACTGTTGCTTGAGATGACGGTAGTATACCTACTGGGGGCCCTTCCCTTTTGCATTGCCCATCGAGAACAAATAAAGATAATTTACTGGGATCTAAGGGGCACCACATGTAGCTGCTGTGAGCTGGTGGTGGGTCTTGGCAGAGAGTCCAAGACTGGTAGAGTCATGACTGCTTTGATTGCTATTGTTACATTTCAGTTGATATCATGAAAAGGGGTGTGAGGAGCTCTATTCATTAAACTATATGAAGAAGAAAGAAGGTAGACTGGGATGTCTACTGGTTCCAACTCATATCACTTAATGGGCATGTTAAGCTATATCCCTAGTTAGTTTCAAACATTAATGCATGTCACTTCCAAGGAAAAACATGTGATCCTCAAATTTACTGCATGAAATTTTAGAGAACCACATTTTCACAATATTATACAACAATAGCATTTTTCCCAAGTGAGATACATAATTTGATGGAAAAAAAACACCATTCAGGGATCTGCCATTATCGCAAAAGGGAAAAAAGCCACTAAAAGATAACAGTTATTTATCAGTAAAACATGGATAATGATAACATTATTGTAGAAAAAATATATACAAACTGGAATTGCTAACATTTTTCACAAAAAACAGTCGTATAAAAAAAAGACTCCAACTAGAATTACATTTTTTTTACTACAAATGCATAAACGCCTCTCTCTAACTCCTGGGTACAGACAAGAATGAATTAAATAAAATTATTAAAAAGTGGTTTAGTCATCATGCTTGTTCTTGTAGCAACAGGGGAATTTATCAACAGATGCAACTGGTTACTGAGGTCTGGTAACTCACAACAACCAATTAGCAGTTAGCGTTCACTGACTGGTTGCTATGGGCTACAAAACCCGAGTAAACAGCTGCATTTAAGTTTTCTTGTCATTTTCATAAAAATTAAACAAATGACCCTCAAACGAAATATACATCTATAGAAATGTACACAGTATCGTATACATTCTGCAAATCTACATTTTTTGCTTTAATTATTATGCATATTATACATTATACAATAATTATACATTATTATTGTACATTCGCCTCATTGTTTTTAAGATATGGTAATTATTTTACATTTCTTTAAGCAGATATTTGTTTACATTATACATATTTTCAGATATAGTGTCGTGGAAACTACGACTACGTCTTCCCTGCCAGGGGCCAAATTTCTAAGAGGAAGAAATTTATACAGATCTGTATTGAGAGATTAGCTTAAAACAACGACACACATCAGTCTGTCATTCCAAAAGCCTTTCTGTTTTTAATGATAGATTTACATTATTTTATAATATAAAATATTATATTATATGTATGAGTCCATACAGATGTTTAGGCCGAAGGCCAGTCCATTAGCATATCCTTTAAGTAAAATTATGAAGTCCAAAAACATATCCATCACAATAGTAAAGGTTTGCTTCTTGGCTAATGGTTAACCGTCCTAGTACTTTCAATTGAACAATACACCTGATCAGTTTACCTGTTAAATAGTGTTAATCTCCTCAGGCTTGCGGTTCTGTGCAGTAAATATTTGAACGAGAGATACAGTATTTAGAAAAATGAAATTTATATATTAAACTTTCATTGCTGATTTTTTTTCTGCGTCGCCTCAGGTAAAATTGTGCGATGATGATCCCAGTGCAGATATGTAACGTAGAACTTAAAAACAGAGTCAAGCAAAGTTCATTTGTGGAATTACAATTATGTAGAAATACGTAAATGAAGATTTACACGCTGCAGCAAAATTTTTAAAAAAGCCCACGACTACTGTAGCAACCTTATAAATCATTCTACTGACATCTTCAAAAAAGCTGCGCCTCTAATATTTGCTGGCGAGGCGACTCTTTTCGTCTCACTGAGACTGGAATCCCTTTAAAGCGCTCGCTGGTGTCCGCGTGCAGGACATCAGCGAGCTCATATCAGTCTGTGCGAAGTGAGCCGAAGGCTTCGGAGCTCACTTCGCACAATCGTGAATTCCCCCCTGAATTTGTGGTATACATACATTGGAAAGATAAGTACTGCAGTATTAAATTATACTTTATTTGGACTAACAAATGTATCATTTAAGAGATATTTCCTCTTCACCAAGATTTTAAATGGAATTTTTATTGAAACGTCTTTCAACTTGGTAAATGTTTAGGCTTTTATCATATGGGTCACTTGTGTAATAAAATACATTGAACATTACTAAATTACAAAAAAACTGTGAAAAAAGTTTCCCTATTTCATTTTACTTATAAAGGCTATCAAAAATGGGTAAAACAAATAAAAAAGAGAA
>WMED01001526.1:11678-26914 GCA_019650415.1 Pipa parva
GAAACACATGCCCCTAAATCTCAAGGAACAGTATAGGACCCTTAAAGTGTTTATATATTTCTTATATAAGTTAGGGTAGAGGGGTCGTGTTCCCCACAGATGCAAAAAAATGAGTATTGCAATACTTGGTGATAACTTTTTTATTGGACTTACAGTCGTTTTAAATAGACGAGCTTTCGAAGGATATTCTCTCTTCTTCTGACAATATTTATGACTGATGCACAAAACCTTCTTAATTGAACTCAGTACTTCTTTGACCTGAGGAAAAGAGAATATCTCTCGAAAGCTTGTCTATTTAAATCATCTGTTAGTCCAATAAAAAAGTTATCACCAAGTATTGCAATACTCACTTTTTTTTATAATATATGAGTATATATACTTAGTCGTACTGTTGTATTTAACAACTTGCTTTTATTTGTTTTGTAATTATATCAAGCTACGGGTATATTATGTGAAACATCTCATCTGGCCTATTTTATTTAGCTGAGGTGCCTTTTGGCATGACTGTAAAACTAATTGAGCTACATTAAGTTACCCTTGGGTACGTTTTCTGGTTATGATAATTGAATTGCTTGTAGTACGGGTAATATCTTTACTGCTATGTAGTTGTATGGGATTTAGGCACAGTACACCAATATTTCTAAACACAGGATCATCCAGCCCTGTAGCAAGTTCAAGGATACTTTATGAAACCAGCATGGGCTGGCAAAGTAATCCAAATAATTTGTTTCAGAATTGCAATTGGTTGTTATCATACACATTGTTTATGTTGTAAGAATTCTGTCACTAACCTGTGAACATTAATTTATGGCCATATTAGTCATTGTCATTGGTGTTACTGAGAAATATGAGCAGTCTTGTTATTTACTGCCATATTCCCTGGTACCTATGGCACGATGTGCAAAATGTGTAGGGGATGGGAGAAGAGAAAATATGGTGCCCAGAAAATCAAATCTGTGAGTCTGTCTACATCAATTTGCTGCCTGGGCTGTCACCATATTATATAAACCTGGGCGAGGTCCTTACCTAATAGCGTGTACCAGTAGAATGCAATCAAGGTCAGCTGTAATTACTTAATTAATTAACCCTTCACAATCCACTGCCATGCATGTATTGTTCCAAATGTAATAGCAAAATGTTTTAAAAACCAAGATTTCAAAAAACAAATGTTGCTTCCAATTTCTTATTGTTCCTTTGAAAATGTTCTATCTCAGGGCAAAGTTTTTTGTATTGGGCCAGTTTAACAATCTTCAACTGTGCGGCGGGCCGGTAACATACCCAATGTGGCGAACCCTACCTTTCACCATACTGCATTGTCCCGCAACACCCCCCAATCCCCTTACTACACTGTTCTACAGCACGTCCCATTTCCCATACTGTGCTACCCCACAACCCCCCTCCAATTCTGTGCTGACCCCATAACTCTCCTCCCACACTGTGCTGCCCCCACAATCCCCCTCCAATTCTGTGCTGCCCCCACAACCCCTCTCCCATACTGTATTGCTCCAACAATCCCACTATCATGGTGCTCCTCCCTCCTTTTCCCTGTCCCTACATACCTCTTCCGTGGCCTGGCTCTGTCTGCTGTAGTGCTTAGCACTACAGTGTTCCTCTCTCCCTCACCACAGCGCTGTTTCACTTCCTGTGAGATGATCACAGGATGGTAAAATCATTGCTGGGGAGAGGAGAGAGGAATACTGTAGCGCTAAGCACTACAGGAGTCAGTGCACACATAGATAGCGCCCTCTCTCCTATCCCCTCGGCTCGGTCCTGTTTGACAGACGGGACCTGGCCCACGGGCCGTAGTTTGCCCACCACTGATCTATATGTAGTATCAATTCTATCTGGAGAAAAAATGTTTAACAATCTCTCGTTATGTGACCAGTACAAGTTCTACCAATGCATCTAAAACATCATATACTTAAATGTCTCCATCTACTTATTTATAAATAGAGGACTTCTAATTATTATTTCTGAAAGTGCTTGTAAATGTCCGTACCATTCTTCAATGACAGATGTGCCTTTGGCAGGCAGGAAACCCTAGAGCTGACGTTTTAGTATAGAATATCAGCAGCTGGAAATGCTTTTGAGAAATATCCTATATTGTTACCTCATTTTGTAAATGTTGCATGACAGCTTTATATTTTAGTTACCTAAGTCACTACTTTAGGAATATAAGAAAGCAAAATGAGGTGAGTCAATGAAAGGTAAGACCGGAGCGTGGAAATGGCAGATAACTGCAGCTGATTATACAGTTTTCCATGGATGAAGAGCCTCTGGCAAAAAGCCCTAGGTGAGACAATATTGTATTTTGTTTCCTTCCTGAAGAAAGAGCTATTAGTGCAAGATCTGACTGACTTTGTCACACTTGGCACCTTGCTGTCTGTGCTTTCAATTACAACCTTCAACAGCTCTACATTAATAAAACTATGGTTATATTTTTCAAACAGCGATAGCTTTACATTTTTTTGCAATTGATTTGTCACAAAGAAATGCTTTAAATCTCTGCTAAAAGTGTAATAAAAAGCTTTTAGGGTAGAAGTTACTATTGCACATTGAACTTAATAAAAGCCAATGGTTCTTGTGTATAATGAGGATTAATGGTGTTTTTGAACTGTATGAATGCATGAGTTTGCAATGTATAGGACTGCGTAGGAATTTTACCACATAATTGTCAATTATAATGTATTATACTGGCATGTAAAATAGTCTATTAATTATAGCTCATCACACTTTAAGAGACAGTAATGTTTTATCTTTTCCTTCTTAGTAGTCTGTGACATCACTTTAACTCATACAAAGGCTTAGTGACCTATTATTATAGCATGTATAAAATGGGAAGGTTTGGAAGACACCTATCTCATTCTTACAAATGCTGTAAATAACCAAATCAATATACATTGTACTCTATATATCCATTAAAAAGTAAAATTCTATACACTGTTTTCTACTAACGGGCTTGTAGGATTTATTTCCAGTTATTTTTTCAGCCTGTCACACTGTGCTAACTAGTAATAGTTTGGACATAGTTTTCCTTCTAAAGGCCCCATTATTTTTGTTATGGAACCACAACAGAAATGTTTCGGGGTTTCACATACAGCCCTTTATCAAGCTTATAAAGATCTGTAAGTGAGGCTCAGAACATTGTTTGCCCTATTTTCTTGTAAAGTCATTTTATATGGAGAAGTTGGAAGCACTGGTTGAATACTTTTCTGTTATTTGACTTGCTGTAAAATATAACCCTCCTTAGATGAGACATGTTATTCCATATAAGGGGCTTTTATTTTATTGGGGTTGGAGAAATTTTGATATTCTTTAGGAAATAATAATAATTTAGAACTTAATAATATGTTCTTAATAACTTAATGTTGCCAGAATTCTCTCTCTGCAGAGGGGACAGCCCTTCTCCCAATCACTCTCTGCTCCCTAAAAGAATCATTTACAGTCTTCTCCTTTTGACATTTAAGGCACTTCACTCTGTTACCCCACCCAACATTTCCTTACTTGTATGTCTGTATGTTCCCCGACCTCAACTACGTTAATCTCAAAGCAACCAGCTTTGCATGCTACATACTAATACTTCCCTTTCTTGTCTTAAACCCTTTTTTCTCTCTACCTACACCCCTGGAATTCTTTACACCTTTGTCTTCACTAGGAACATTCCCTCTCCACATTCAAAACCAAATAGAAGTCTTATCTTTTGAAGCACTAGCACTGATTCTTATCATTGATTTTATGTATATATTTTATTTTATCTTTATTTATTCATGTTTAATATCTGTATTTATTGATCTATTTATTTGTATTTATTGACCTATGTCTCAGCACATTCTACAGATTTTATTGTCCTTCTATCTGTGTATGTAAGTCTTCCTCCCACTTAGATTGTAAGTTCTACATTGCAGAGACCTCCAACCTCTTATGTCAACCGCAACCACTTAAAGTGATGTATCCTTGTGATATTTTACTTGTATTGTTTAATGCACTTTTTCCATGTCTCTATTGTATTGCTAAATTGTACAGTGCTGCATAAATTTGTGGCGCTTTATAAATAAAAATATACATACATACAGTATGTTATTATTTAAGGTTTTAGTAATAATTTCATTTATGTTAACAAATATGTTTAAATTATTTTTTATACTGTTTATACATTGATGCAGTATCTTGAAAAGGGTAAATAAACCTCAATCACAGTCTGTAATGCTGTGGTAACGGCAGGGCTCTAGTAGTTTAGAACCAAGAGAATATAGGAAGTGCCCCTTGCATACCAGTCCTGCTACCCTTAGATACTACTGTTTGGCAAAATGTGTGGAGTAGTTCATGACACATCACATGGCTGATAACTAGAAATATATTTACCAAGAAAGAGTTACATATTGTTCCTTTATTGTTGAATATGGTGATAGATACAACAATTCTACAGAAGGATTTAAGGGGTCATTCATTAAAGTGTGAACAGTAGCGTAAACCCCGCTTACGCAACAAAGTCTGCGATGGGTCGAATTTGTGACCGATTTTGACGCTTACTCCAGTTGCGGAGTTACAGAGCTCTTTGCATCAATTTGCATGTGGACAAGTAATTCGTCTATTCAGCATGGAACAGAGTCTGTCGAAGGAGCGGATTCTGCAGGTCGTACAGCTCTGAATTCACCTGTTTGCCTTCACCAGATCAAAGTGGAAAATTGAGGGGTTTGATGGCCGGGCTCCAGTGTTGAGTAAGACAACTATTCATTTAAAAGTAGAAATGGCGACTGCGACTAAATTAATCTACTATTTAACATGAACTAGGCACTAGGTGACATATAAAAATAAGTATTTTTCACTTAAATACAGTTAGTGGGATATGAAGAAACTGACATCACTGCCCTTCACTGGGGGAATTCGCTTCACCCCGCATAATTTCCCATCCTACTATTGTGCGACTGACTATGCCGCACTATGCATTTGACTGCGTCTGATGCTGTCCACGGCTCCGTGAATAAGAAGAAGTGAGTTCTCGTCTTCTTGATTGTAGTGACAGGAACAGATGCAAACTATGCTAGGCAAATTCACACATTAATGAATGACCACAGCTAGTCTTACTAAATACCTATCCAGTCCATTTTAGGAATCAAAAAGGTGTTGGCTGTATACACATTGGGAATGTCTACAGGAGAGAAATTAATGCAATATACAAGGGTTAACACACAATATCTATATAGTTGGAACAACCCATGGTAAATTAGGTAGGGATAAGGTCAGTTCATTGTGATTTTGAATCGTAGATGATCTGAGCACTATACTTTGGCCTGCACACCTACAGTATAATCCTCTGACAATTTGTAAATGGGGTTACACAAAAGATGGCATGTATTCTACCATTTTGGAATTCTAAATGGGAACAGATGGTAGTGTATAGAAAAAGTGATGAATTGTGAATTTACCCTAATGCTAAACTGCAAAGCAATTTTTTCAGTTATTCCAATAGCACTGAATATTTGCAAGTCCTGGAGCATTCAACAGGTTAAATAGAACAAATAAGGTAATGAAATGATTGATGGAATCATGTGAAACAAGGAATTGACATTGCTTGCATTATACACAAGTCTATAGTTTGCTAATGCAAATGTTGTTAAAACAAACTAGATGCAGATTTTGTTAGCAGACTGATGCATCACCCTGCGTTTATTAAATGACAAGGGCATCTCTCCAAATTTACTTTTAAACAGACACTATTCAATCACTTATTTAAACACTAAATAGTTTAATAGCTTCTCTTTCATATCTCTGATGAATGGATTGTTGTCAGTTATTTTCATGTACTTTCCAGTGTTTATCTTACGTTATCGAGTGTGATGTATGTTCATATTATGCTACAATAATTCCAGTAACATATAGGAAGCAGGATGACAGACAGGTTTACCATATAAAACATTTATGTTGAAAAGATATATGGGAAAATATTTTTTTGTTCCAAAGCACTAATAAGGGGAAGGCAATAATTTTCCATTGATGCTATAAATAGCAAAACATATTAAATTTGGTTTAGGTCTAACCCTTTTACCTGCCACTACAAAGATTCACAACTCTGGTGTTTTTACATTGCTTAAATGCAAAGCTTTAGTCACATTGAATATATAAATGCTGTAAAAATGTCACTAATTGTGAAAGGTAATGGTTGCCGCTTAAGTGTTTTTGTTTTGTGCAAAATGATTGTATTACCCCTATGGGCTTCTTTAAGATAAACTTATATTGACAAAAACATATGTAAAGCTTCTGGAAGCAGAGTTTATATTTCTGCCCAGCATGGAGAAAGGGTGTAGACATGATGTAGATGATGGCTTAGGAAGCTGTTGATGGACCATGCCAAATGTTGCTTATTAATAAGTGCTCTGAGACATTGGGTTACAGGAATATTAAGTAGACAAAGATGATATTGTGGTTTCAGTGTGATGCTCCATCAGGCAAGCCTGGAAAGAAAAAACTCATGGCTGCATGTTCATTGTATATAGAGAGGAAGGGGAATCACAAAAGGTTCTGAAGATGAAGATAAAGTTGTGGAGTTTATTAACATTTAACATTTTGTATGAAGGACATATCAGGGAGGTGAAACTAAGGTTGAAATTGTTCACACAGAAACTGGAGTGTGTGAGTAGCTCAGAAAGGTACACTAAGGCTCTAGCCAGTGGGAGTTGCTCTTTCTATTCTTGCAACATCATGTGTCAGTAGGCACAGCTACGGCTGCATGAGACAGGAGCTCTATGTAAGTAGAACCTTAAAGGATGATAACCAGTTATGCACTGAGTCAAAGCAAGACCAGAGGTTTACACCAATTGCCATATCTGTCTAAACAAAGATATGTGATGTTACCATAAGGTTTTTATCAGGTCTTTAACTGCCATATAAGTAACAACAAATGTGATGAATGCCATAGTGTATAAATGTGATGAAGCCATAGAGTATAAATGTGCAGAATATATTGACCAGAAGAGCTGAAGAGTGCTTATCAGATCTGTCACAGTCAAAATCTATGCACACACAATGACCCTTTCCCCTATGTAATATCCTCCCCTGCAAGTGCTAAAATTAACCATGCACCTTCATCTAAATCGGGCAAAGCATATAAATGCTTCTTTGTGCAACTACATACGTTTGCTATTTCTGTGGTGAAAAAGTAGCATTTTCATACCTAGTAAATACCTCACTCAATCCTGCCATGTCTGTGACCTAGTGGTGGGAGATTTAAAATTTCCGCATCTTTGATGTCTGGCACCTGAGCTTCAGGTCTTTGTATTTCTAGCAGTATTCAGCAGGTATTCTGCCTCCCGCCCCTCAGTGTCCCAGGACTGACTATGTTCAAGCTCTGTTCCCTTGTGTGTCAGTATCCTGAAATTCTTTATTCTCATTGATCCTACTCTTCAGTGTTTCTTGTCCCTTCAATGTCTCCATGTCTTGGTGTTACAGTTCTGCAATAATCCCCAACCTGGGGGTTCCCTTTGCCGCAAAGTCCATTTTCTCTTGTGGAGATTAGGTTGTAAGTACCGGAGCCCCTTGGTCTTCCTGTCCTGGGATTAACTTGCACAAACTCCACTGAGGATCCACATTTGAAATGCCATTTTTGCCCCTTGAAACATAATAGCTCAGGCCCCTTGGGGCATAACACAGGTGAATTTATGGGTTTTGGAGTTAATCCTACACTATATTAATGACTGGAATTCCAATGACCTGAAACATTGTGCACAAGGGAACATATTCAGCTATGATTGTTATTTATTAAGATTGCTGGAAATCCTTCTTTTTCACATTATCAGTGTGTGTTTTATTGATTTCTACCAGGGGAATGAAATCAGCCTCTGTTATAGTTAGCCTATGTCGTCACTGCTGGCAGTGATGACTTTCATTAGAGTCTATTGCTACTTATCATTGGTACTGTCATTGTTGTTAAAATAAAAATGTATTTAAAAAAAAAATTCCAGTAAAAAGTATTGTTTTCCTTGGTTTATTCAGCATCAGCTCATATACTTTCTGAGAATAGAAATGTAACATAATCTCTGCTTATGCTGCCATTAAGCAATATTTTCTTTTTTGTGGCGTTGTACTAAATAGATAAGCCTTTATAATAATACATTCTAATTTACCACAATTTGCTAAACTCAGGAAACCTAATCTCATTTTAACCTCTCTGATCTAAACTGCAAAAATAATTATTTATTCATATGATCTGCGATTAGACATGCCAGGGCAATATATATATATATATATATATATATATATATATATATATATATAAAAACAGCAACAACAACTTAGCTATCTAAGGTCTTCCCAATTCTCTGGTTTAATATATTCCCTTTTGCATGGGTTTTGGGTTTCAGGGTAATCAGCGTTGACAGTAATGATTTATATCACCGGGTATAAGTACATTTTTGCTAATTTAGCATTGTCTTTATTCTCCATTGTTCTATGTATTCTATAGGAAAACTGGTTTAAAAGGCCTCTTTCTGAGGCAATAAAGCATTACAAGTATTTTGTACCATAGCATGTATGGTGTTGAAGTGAATTCTCATCACTTCCTGTTGCTATACTCTGATTTTGTACTCCTTATTGATTAAACAGATGATTCCCATAGCAAATTTGCGACCGCGTCAGTATTCCTATAGCGAATTTGCAACCACATCAGTAGCCGTCTATTTCGTAGTCTGTAAGTGTTGTTAGTTGGCGAAATCGCCACATCGTAGAGTTTGCTGAATCCCTGAATATGGGAAAGTGGCGAATTCACACCTATACGCGACAATTCGGATTTTAATCAAGGAACCCCTAAGATTCCTTTGTCAAGAAGGTTTACAAATGAGAATAACAGTGTGATATAGTTATAAATGCTAAGCAGAGATGTGTAAAAAAGTGATAGAATTCTAAACTGATCCAAAATAAAAAGTGTAACATGGACTGATACAGATGGATCGGCAGGCATCTCTTAATAGGGAGCTGTGAAGTGCCACAAGGTCTTGAATCAGTTTGCTGTATACTATATATATATATATATATATTATTATTATATATAGACTCTAGGAGGTTATTCACTAAAGTCTGAATTGTTGCGTATAGGTGCGAATTCGCCAGATAAAGACAGTCACAATAGGCTGCTACTGTTGCAGTTGCGTCTTTATAATGAAATGAGAAAATTGTTGCAATCTTAATTTTAAAAATTGTCACGACTTTACAATGGTGAAATTGTCGCGGATTTGCTATGGGAATCTGCTGTTTGAGAATTCAACAGTCGAATTCGCACCTTAGTGAATAACCCCCCCTCTATCTCGCTAGTGTAAAGCAACACTGCATTATGTGTGCATTTTAACTTGATTCGTAGAAAATGCACAAAGCAGGTACAGATAAAAGAAGAATGGCAGATAACGAATACAGATTTAAAAAAAGGATAATTTAGGCCCTAAGTTTATTTTGAAATGTTTTATAGTATTTAGGGGCACAAGTACAGTGCTGACTGCTAGGAATCTGCAAATTTAGTCAATACATATGTAATGAGTAAATCTAAAGCCCCTTGTTAAATATGTGCACTGACCATTTTCCCCAGACTTGTTTTTTAGGGAGACATGACATCCCAGGTTCTCATGCACAAGTGGGTAAATATTACCTTATGAATTGGAGTGGAATTAAGCAGGAGGGGCTTTCTGCCCCATATCCTATAATAAAGGCTGTTACTGGATGGATGCCACTTCCCATAATCTCTGGTGGATAAAAGACATGTGTAGAAATGGAATTTCTGGGCACTGGTTTATTGTGCGTTCTTTAGTTGGAAGTTTCTATTTTTCTATTTTACAAATGATACTTCACTATATTGTTATTTTTTGTGTGCGTTTCTGTTTTCTATAGATCTGGATGTACAACTGGATGTTGAATAGGGTTTTGAAAAGTGGACTTCCCTGATCCTTTTCTTTTTTTCAAGGAGATGCCTTGCCTAAAATGGAGAACCATATGTTTTTATGATCATTTGTTTATGAACAGTGGTAAAAGAAAACCCTTTCCACAGTTTTTTTTTTACCTTTGTTTTATTTTTAAAGGGGAACTTGACCTGTCTCAATATTTTTTATTTTACATACATTTTTTCATATTTGGGTTTTATCTGTTGATATTTTATAATCAGTTGTTTGTTGCACTATGATTTTTAAATCGGTTTGAGGGATTTGGGTGCTAATCCTAATTTAGTCCATTTTTCTCTTTTGAATTTAATATTTATTTATTTGTTGAAATAGAATGTTGGTCATTATCGTGTGAAACAGAAGAGCAGATTAACAATGCAACTGTCTGTGGTAGATAGTGATTTAACTGTTAACTGATTAACACTGGGTGAAATCTGTATTACCAAATCTTGGTGTTGCTACTAAAACCCAGAGCCAAGAATAGAGGTAGGTAGCATAGGCAGCCACTTTGGTTTCTGCCATAGGCTGCTAGGATGGGGGGACTATTCATTGCCCCTCAGACTGCAGTTAGTACCATTGTGCAGCTTGCAGGTTTGCAGTCTCTGTAAGCGGCTGGTCATTTTACTGCTACTGATATTCTTCAGAATTCTCAAGTCCAAAAGCCAAATCACTGTGTGGAGATTCCATCTAATCTTCTGTAGAAGCCACAGGTGAGATAAGGCAGTTTGTATTCTACAGGATGGTAACTACACCGAAGCCTCCTCATTAGTGCCATGTTTTCCTAAGCTAAGTTAAATCCAGATGATTTAATCACAGTTATTTGCTTTTATAATGACTGATTTGTTATTATCTGGAAAAGTGTCAATCCAAACAAATGGTCACAAGTAGACTGGTGGTTTATAGGTGTTATTTGAATACTTCACAATGTTATTAATGGAGTTAATGTTTGCAATAACCTAAAACAATTCTAATATATTATGCAGCTGGATGGGGTATCATATCCAATTTAGATCCTAAATATGACTGCTAATTTGTGCCATTCTATTAAAACAGTGATGCCCAACCTTTTTTGGCCTGGGGGCCATATAAAATTGCGACACACATGTCACGGGCTGCTTCAAAGTCGCGACTTTTAAAATCGCGACTGCAACAAATTTTAATGTAACAGCTGTAGCAAATTTCCATAGTAAAGTCGCAACTGCGACAATATTCTCATTATAAAGACGCGACTGCTACAGTAACAGTCTATTGCGACTTTCTTTAGCTGGCGAATTCACATTTATACACAACATTTTGGACTTCAGAATTCAAGCCACGGGCAGGATAGCACTGCGTCGCAGGCCGGATATGGCCCACGGGCTGTAGGATGGGCATCACTGTATTAAAATATTACATACAAGAAAAAAATACCTGGGGTAGATGAACTTCATTAAAAGGTCTGTTCCTTTTATTGACAGTGTGTCGATTAAAGCATCTAAAATGAAATGGATCAGCAGGGAATGTTAACTACAGGATCACTTTGATTACTGGGCTGTTCCTAATGAGATTCAAAGGGTCCAAGATATTAGACCTTTTACTAAAGAAGGAAAAAGATTGTATTATAAAGGGTATCCCCTATGGCAAATGGACAGGGATGTAACCTCATCCCAGGTTTTATCTTTATTCTGTATGCTTTAAATGAAACTAGCAGACTATTTTTTTAGTCTACTAAAGGCTTTTAGTCTCACTTTATTGTGGAACCAGGGTGCAAGTGATACCCTAGCGTAGGGGTCAACAAACTTAAATGAGGAGGGAGCCAATTTGCTCCCTCCTCCAGCGGCGACAACTTTTGTGTGAGCCGCAAAGAGGGAGAAGCGCACTTCTCCTGACCACAGGACCTGCTGACGGCCAATCAGAAGAGGCGTTGGAGGTCATGGGCAGTGCTTCAGAGGTGCGCTCATTGCTGACTGCTGCCCTAGTGAATTAATTCCTCATCTTCTCTGACCCCAGAGCTGCCACTTTCAGTTTGGGGAAATAACACATTTTATCATACAGTGGGATACACTCCCAAAACAAGTTAGGTACCTGACAGTGACATATTTACACAGCAGCTGTTGCACCAGGGGCCTGGCTGCCATAACAGCAACTACTGTAGTGTGCCACAGGGAGAGGGGGGCAATGTGCAGATTGTACACTGTCACCTACCTCCTATTAGATCTGTCCCAGGTGCCTGAAGTTCTTTTACAGCAGAACATTTATTAAAAATGTGGTTAATTACAATGAATTCAATTTTTGCTCAAACACTGTCAAATATGACATCAAGCATCGCATAACAGGGCATCAACTCTTTCCTTGATCTGTGGCAATAGTTCGCATATACCTTCACTGCAGCCTTGAGCTGCCCTTCATCACCCATAAAAAACTTCATAAGGCTTTAGGATATCAACCATTTCCTACGTGGCAGTTGGGAGAGACAAAAAGTCCTTCTCATCTTATTTATTAGAGGTGATGCTACACTGTTAATATTCTTAGGAGTATGTACTGCCACTCCGAGTAACTATCCAAAGCTATATTATCTATTTGTAGGTAAATGGAAACCATAGATTTTACACGCCTCTGTAAACCCACAAAGATAATGTCCTTTATTTGTTATTTATTATATAGTAGCAATATAATGTCTAGCACTTTACAGAGACTGACCATTGATTCCAGAACCTGCCCATGTAGAGTTTATTACTGTTTGGCTCTTTGGGAGCCTATATCACTGTGGCTAATGTGACCTGTAGAGGACTAGAGGTCCATCAACAAGGATAGAGAAATTCAATGCTGATATTTCCTTTGGAAAATGTGAGTGTATTACTTTTAAGGAACATCTGTCTGTGTTTAAAGATTTCTGCACTAGGGGATCTCTCCTATTGCTTCTCCTTAAGGTCAAGTGCGACTCTCCAAACCTCGCTTGTGAATAACAGAGTTTATAACTAGTTTGGTTAAATATCTTTGAATTGGGAAAGGGATTTGGAGCACCTGGATGGATTACACAAGTATGTGGTAAAATGGTTAGGAATAGATAAATAAAATATTAGAGATGTGTGTGGAGCTCCGTGTTTTGGTTTGAATTCAGACCATTGCCGTGTTTTGAATTTGTATAGATAGATGGATTTTTTTGACAGGGGTTATGGTTTTCGATTTGTTTGCTTTTTTTTAATACAGGAGAAAAAACATTATTATGTGTCTTTTGTACATATGACCAATGCACGGTGTCTGAATTCATATGGAATTCTTGAAGGCCTGCATTAAAGTTACCCTTGCCTTTTCTGTTATCTTCTCTTCTGGCGTTAAAGTAGTCGTGGATGGATCCATATTGTCTGTGAAATGTTCTTTCACCCACCTTTGTTCATGATCCACTGCCACTGTGACTGAGCCAGGAACAGTGTATCCTACCTGACAGGAAACTGCCAGTAGACTTGTATTAAAGGAGAGGTAGTTTTTTAATGTATTTATTTTTATTTTCTGGGTGATAAGAAATGAGTGAGGTGAGGACAGATAGTAAGAAAATAATGGCCCTCCATGAACTACATTGTGGCAGAAGACAGATATTCTTCCATTGGACCTTGTTGTGGCTGACAGAGGAGTGAGGGCTCCACAAATAACAAAGGCCCATCCAGGACTACTTCAGCGGTCAGTGGAGAAGGCATAAAAAAAAATTAAGGATGCATGTGAGTCTGGTTTATGTCACATCACTGCACCACTGGGGATAAAGAAAAAAAATCATCTTATTTTTATTTAATATGTACTTTGCTGGTTTCACCATGTTTCAGTAATGTTTAAAGGTAAGGTTCAAAACATTTATTGAGGTCCTAACAAAAAAAATTTGACATATTTTTTTTTTGGATTTGGTTTGCACTGTATTTTTTTAGGTAGTCTGACAACATTTGAACCTGCTGTGGACCCTGCAATGTCAAATTTCATTGGAATAATCTAAATCTGAACCGCACATCCCTGTAAAAATATAGAGAAACTTTAAGAAAATTTCTCTAGGTTATAAATTTTAAACCAGTGACAGTTTCATTTTCCCCTATGAAATATGTTGAGATAAAATATTCTTTGCATTAATTTATAAAATGTTTAATGCTTACGCTATTCAACTGACACTCTAGCCTTACTACTATAATACAGCTGAATTTCTGAATGTTATTGTTTTTAATTTTTATATATAGTGAAAACAAAAGTGCTGTATGTGTTTGTTAACCAGATCTTACACAGTTCAATTATTTTTTATGGCGCTTTAGAAACATATTCAGAAAGTGCCACATTTTTTTAAAATTAATTATCCTGAATATCTGAGGCTTTTCTTTCATTACAGGGGCACATTTTTTTCTGTTTGACACAAAGCCCATTATATATGAGGCATGTAATTATATATAACTATTAGTTGTCTTTATTACACTAAGATAGGACATTTATGACAAGGGAAGAAACTACTGTAAGTGTAGAATCCACATCTTCACTAAGACATAATGGGGGTTATTCACTAAGGTGCGAAGTCGAGTGTCGAATTCGCAAACAGCGGATTCCCATAGCAAATCCGCTACAATTTCCCCATTGTAAAGTCGCAACAATTTTTTAAAGTTAAGATTGCGACAATTTTCCCATAATAAAGTCGCGACTGCAACAATATTCTCATTATAAAGACGCGACTGCGACAGTAGCAGCCTATTGCGACTGTCTTTATCTGGCGAATTCGCACCTATAAGCAACAATTCGGACTTTAGTGAATAACCCCTAAGACGGTGTTTGGCAAAATAAGATATAATGGCATTTGTTTTCTAGTGTTCTCCAAGGGGCGCAAACAAACATGTGTTTAAGTCATACCACCAGCAATTGTAAAACAGTTTACAAAGTCCAGAGAGACATTGATGCAGTTGCCACTACCAGTATCCTGTTGTGACACTGTTTATAACCATAGAACTATAGACAGTATAATTCAATATTAATACATATAATATTATAATAATATAATAATTTAGACCTGAAGTAAAACATTTCATTTTTCTTTCTACATTTACCACACGATTCTTATCTTGCCTAGGGTCCATTCTTCATTTTTACTCTGGGGAGCCTCAACTGTCTAAGTCTGCCTAAGCATAGTTTTCAACTCTTAGTATTTGCCCCCGAGACTCACACCCTCAAGATCTGTGATCAAATTCTTTCAGTCATGCGAATACATGTTCCACTCTTTACGGTTCCTATGTGGTCCATATTCATACTGGAATGGACAAATTGCAGTATCCTAATAGTTATTCAGGTTTTAAACTGAATGTTCATTTTATTTGCTGCATG
>WMED01001527.1:0-27225 GCA_019650415.1 Pipa parva
CTGGAATCCCTTTAAAGTGTTCGCTGATGTCCGCATGCAGGACATCAGCGTGCACATAACAGTCTGTGCGAAGTGAGGCGAAGGATCTGGACCTCACTTCGCACCATAGTGAATTCCCCCCAGAAACTTTATGAGCATGTTTTATTAGCTTCCCTTTAAGGCATAAATCCTATAGAGTTCATTCGGATCTCACCTTCAGTGCAGGATTTACATGTCCATACATTAATTCAGGTGGGTTAGTAGAGAAATTCATCAGATTGACTCATTCACCATTATGCAAAAAAAAAAAAAAACAGGTAAAAATGCCATGAAACATAGGGTTAATGTTTCTTCTAGTGGGTAAAGGGACACTTCCATAAATATAAAGTCTTGTACTAGTTCATAAAGCAATATGTATGGTTTATAGAATTAAAACATTGTTTGGAGAAAAAAAAAAGTAAATTACTGTAAGTCTAACAAAGTTAAAGCAGCCAATATTGCTTGCAAGGGATCATTTGTTTTATGATAAATTAATTGAATCATATGAATCAGGGTATTCTAGCTTTCACTGAGATTATGATATTGCACAGACAAAATAAGTGAGATCCTTTACCCAGAACCACTAACATTTCCTGAAATACTCTACATGAAAGACAACACTTAACTAATGAATGGCAGAATATACAGTAGCTATTGTGCATAATGTTCTGACCATGAGCAATCTGTTATATAAGAAGACTCTGACAGTTAACATTTTGTGTTTGTGTGTCATATTTTTCTACAGTGAAAGATGCAGATACACCATGCGTGGCCATATGGATTCTGTGAACAGCATTGAATTCCTGCCATATTCTAACATTGTCCTTACCAGCTCAGCAGACAAGACACTGTCTCTGTGGGATGCCAGGATGGTAAGTCTGCCATGCACAGTATGCTAATTTTGTAGCTGCAGGATATTATATCTGATCCTTATACTCACAGTGAGGAATAAAATACTGATTGGATTAGTTCATGTTCAAAGTACTTAAACCAGGAGAGTCAAAAACTGCTGTAACTTCTATTGAAGCCATTTCCCCCCTTGTTGTTATTCCATAGTGTATTAAAATGTGGCTTATTTAAAGGTCAGCATATGGCAGCTGATCCAATCCTCTGTAGGATGAGAAACACAACTGTTCTGCTCTGTTGGCTTTATTCAGCAGCATGGGGAAACAGGTACATTTGATGTCTGCCAGCCGTACAGGCCCTGTGGAATTGGAGACGTGAAGCCTTTTGTGGATGCTAATTTCTACAAGGCAAAACATGAATAGGAAATTGAACTAAAAGTGTTAACATTTAGAAAAAAAAAGGTTAAGTGCAGTTTTTTAAAAAATTGTCCAAGGTAAAAAACAATGCATTATTACTGAGGTTTCCTTTGTATGCATTTAGGTAAATTTTTATTTACAAAGCTTACACAACAATTTACAATTGAACAATACAATTATAATACAGGCAAGGGAGAAGTGCCTAATATAATACAAATGAAGTAAATTACAGGAAGTTGTTAAGCAAGGGGATGTAGGCCACAGCCCTAGAGATCTTGCGATCTTAATGGGAGGTAGATTTTACATACACAGATAGGAGAATAACATGCAGAATTAATAGCTTGTAAGTATCAAAAGCATAAAAAGCTACTTAATCATAAAGTAAATAAGTGCAGTAGATGTCTAGGAATATGTGGACATAGTAAAGAGATGTACGGTGGGTGCTTTTAGGGGGTTATTCACTAAGGTGTGATTTCGATTGTAAAATTCTCAAACAGCAGATTCCCATAGTACAATTTCCCCATTGTAAAGTCGCGACAATTTTTTAATGTTAAGATTGTGACAATTTTCCCATAATAATGGCGCGACTGCGACAATATTCTCATTATAAAGACGCGACTGCGATAGCAGCCTATTGTGACTGTCTTTATCTGGCGAATTTGCACCTGTACACAACAATTTCGGACTTAAGTGAATAACCCCCTTTAATGTCTAAAAAAGGACACTGTAAATGTTGAATTTTAGAGTGGGAAAAGTTAAAAGATGGGAAGGGCAGTTAGGAATACATTGCAATAGCTAAGATGAGGGTATATTCAACAATTTTAATAGTTGTCTAAGAGCGAAAGTGTTGGCTCTTATCAATGTTATGGAGAAAAAAATACACAGTTGTTAGCAGTGGTACCAGTGAGTTTAGAGAAGGAAAAAGAAGAGCCAAAAATCACCCCAAAACAATGTGTAAAAGTAACACAGTTAATTATCACATTTTCAATTGGATATGGAAGTAAGGCCAGATTTAATGATCAGTTCTGTTTTAGCAACATTTAATTTTAGATGGCACTAGTCCAAGAGGATATTGCCAGGAGACAGTTAGAGATGTGAGTCTAAAATCAGCTGTTACCTGCTTACCAGTTATACTGAACAGCAAATCAGTGGATATTGTCAACCAAAGAAAGAGTGTACTGGGAGAACAGGAAGGGACCAAGGACAGACCCTTTTAACACTCCCACCCTAAGTGGACTAGGGGAATAGGTGTCATTATTATGGTAGACTAAAAAGAAGCAAAGAGAAAAATAAGATGAAAGTGAAATAGAAGCAGCTTGAGTGTGGACACCCAGGGAGTGGAGAATGTGAATAAGAAGCGAGTGATCAACAGTATCAAACTGCAGAAGATATTTGCAAAAGGTTATGAATAAAAATAGTGATCATTGGCTTTAGATGTAATTTTTAAGTTTATGCAGACCAGTCTCTGTATGGTGCCCTTGCTGAAAACCACATTGCAAAAGGTCCTGGGGGATGATGATCATGCAGATAGTTATTAAGATAGGTGCAGACGTTCCAAAAGTTTAGAAACTATCATCAAGAGAGACAAAATAGTGGATAGAGAGACATTCAAGATCCAGTGTAGCTATTTTTATCATGGGTTTAAGACAGGCCTCTTTACATGAAGGGAGGACAGAGGAAGAATTGAACATGTGCATAAGGGATGGCACTAGGGCAGACAAGGAGTTCCTAAGTAAAAAGAGAAGGCCATGTGAGAAATTTGTGACAGATGAGATAACGATGAGATAACGATGAGAAACTGAGAGAGAGATTTTGATAAATTATTATAGTTTTGTTAGGAGAAATTGAAATCTGTTTGTGGACATTGTCCTCTTTTCTTTTAGAAGAACAGTCCAGACTTCAGACAGTTATTTGAACTCCTTCTTGCCAATGGTATATACATCAATATTGCAAAATAAAATACTTACTCATTTTTAGGAGATCACATTCTTAAAGAAACCCCTCCTCTATCACTTATTTCCTAACGAAATAATGGCATTGTTTCATAGACCTGTTTCCATATTAATTTCTACATACTGACAGTACACATATATTAATCTAGGAAAGGACAATGTCACCAATTTATCATGTATTGTAATGGAAGAATAATTGCATGAATTATTGAGTTTTACATTCATTTCAATGAAGGACTATTCCTAAATCATGTTTGCACTTGGTTGCTGCATTGTCTTAGGTTCCCCAGTTTACCACTTTCATTTGACAAAGTCACATCCATCTATTTATGCAAGTACACCTAGGCAAACTGTCACTTTAATGAACTTTGCTGGATTCCCAGCAAAATAGACATGAAGTAGTGCTCAAACATGCGGTCAGGGAAATATCACAAACCGTCCTGAATTCAGGCATCTACACGGCCATTTATGAAACCAGTTTAATGTGCAGGAACACCAGTAAAAATTCCATTGTTTCCTATGGAATTTTAGATAATACATATTCATGAATTTCCAATTTGGGCTGCAACCAGCAGAGAGAAAGACAACACAAACATCCAAAATCAGAAATTCAGTGTCAAAGGTAACATTTTTGTTCCTGTATAGGAATAACTGCCAAGCCAATCCAAGTAGCAATTTTCTTTGGCCTTATTGGTCCATTAAAAGTTACCCAACATCCACATCACAAAATTTAAAGCCTTAAAAAAAAAAAATAGAAACAACATTTGAAGCTGAAATTCTAATTAAGATCTTCTCGTGCTTTTTGTTTATCAATCCACCTTGCTTCTTTCTACAATGATATATGCACAAAAGCTACATATTAAAGTGCTAGACCCATAGTTGTGAGGCTAAATGCCCATTGCTTTGAAATGTTTATTAACTGGGGTAGCAAAGCTTTTTTTAAAGTCACAGTAATAGATATTTCTCTTATGTTTACCAACCCCATCTGTAACCATCCTACTGGCTTTACCAACTTGTGGTTTCTCTCGGGTGCATTTCAGTATCTTAAATGAATGCTTTGCGACAGTAACATAGTCTCTCAGTTTAGTCATTTTACTTTAGGGGAGGTTAAACATATTCCTCACTGAGTCCATCATGCTCCATGCTCTAACTTGCTGTTCAGAACATTCAAGATCTTACTACCTGCTGTGTGTCTACAAGTACACAATCATGGAAACCCACAGTACACCAAGGTGGAATAAAGTTAGAATAACAATTCACTATTTTACATTACCTCTTCCCTGCTGATGTGTGTCTTATTCTATCCAGTACATTATATGCTTATTTTTCCTGTAGGCTAAGCTAGTAACCTACAGTATAAATAGGAAAACTTGGTGTTCACTTTACTCTTACCTTTTATTGCAGTTCTAACAGTCACACATTTAGGTATCTATTTTGCATGTTCAGTTAGAAACTGTAGCTTGTGTGGACTACCAGTCTTGGGATATTTAAAGGTGCTGATCAGTGACCTCCAGTAATATTTTCCAGTTTAGTGAGAGAAATTTGTTTGGAAAAATGAAACTGCTATTTTACTGTCAGATGCTATTTAATGGGACAATTGGGCTCCCAAACCTCTGTATAATGAATCATACAGACGTTGTTTGCCAGTGATGTGCAGCGGATAATTGATTCTTATTAAGATAATTATAGTTTGTCAAGAAGAAAGTAACACTTGATTGGAAAGAGAAGATAACATCTCTTATAAAATGTTTTATGGGAACCTCCGGGGGCTGCCTTTCTTCAGTTTTTCTTGTTCACATAAAAACACCCCCACTCATTTAATTGAGGTTATTACAGATATCTGCAGAGAATTTGGTATGAATCATCATTTCAAAGACTGCTATGGGTGTTTATGTATATTTCACTATACATACATAGTCTGTTAATAGGGTACGTCTTTAGGTTTAATTCTTTGCCAAACCAATGGGGCTGCATTTATTGACAGTAATAAACCTCTCACCAATTCAAAACACAAGCGTCCCATTTAGTAATAATAATTACAACAGTAATGGAAAGTTTATAGTTTATTAATTAGTAAATTCTGTTCTGCAGCCAATTTGATCCTTCTAAGATCCCAGCACTAAAGTGAGTTATCATACTGTAGGATAGTTAGTCAAAAATATCATGAATAATCTTACAGATGTAGCCAATGTTATTTAAAGAATAACTCCATCTCCCTTAAAGTACTAATATAACACAATATAGGGCGAAATGTATTAAAATCGTAAAAATTACCGAAATCGCGATATTGAACGATTTTTACCAATGTCACAATATCGATATTATTGATATCGCGATATTGCAATTTTGACGATATTGATATCACGATATTGAATTTTCCAGCGATATTATGGAATTTTGCCATTGAAATCAATGGTTTAAACATTTCGTTCGAATTTCGATATGGCGATATCGATAAACTTCCGATATCGTTATATCGGTAAAAATCATTAGATATCGTGATACCACGATTATCGATTTTAATAAATTTCACCCATATATCTGTTAATATTTGGTAATTGGGACAATTTTTTAAATCTATTTTTGTACCTTTTTTTTTAACTAGCTAGGAGTTGATGTCCCCCAAATGATGGCAGCCCCAACCAGGGCTGAAGTTCCAGTTCTCCATTGCTTGAAGACTGTCTACCTGGGAGTATGGTCCAACGACCACACTGTTCAAAATTGAAAGCTTTGGACCATCCACTTGATGCTCAGGTAGATTGTCGGCCCTTGCAAAAACTGGGGAATGAGATATTCAATTTTGAATAGAATGGCCATCAATTAGAGGCATACACTGCTAAATAAAACAGTACATAAATAAATTTAAAAAATCAGTTGGAGTAGAGTAACCAAATGCTATTATAATATAATATTTTTCACAAGGGGGACATTTTATAGATCATTTCGACCATTTAGATTCTTTTCGCTGTTTAATGAAACTTTTCGCTGTAATTTTTCAATTTGCTGGATTATTTGATTCTGATGATTTTTTATAGGATTGAAAATAAATTGTCGATATCACAAAGGATCAAGAACAATAAATATTGATCATTTGAAATCATCACTCTTTGCAGCATTTTCAGTTGCAAATGAGCAGACTAACTCCATGCGGAGTAAGGGATATTCACCAGCCAAAAGCAGGCAAATACTTTTGGGTGAAAAAATTTTATGGCAGAGCTTTATAATCAGTCAAAACAGTGAAATTGCTATAGAACTGATATTTCACCATGGTTAACAGGTCAAAAAAACTTTTCAACTTATATAAATATCCCTTATAAGGGATATAAACTTTGGAGATTTGGACTAAATACCTTACCTTGCTCTTTAACTATCTATATTTAACCTATGAAAATTGATGCATTTAAAGTTTTTAATTTTTACCCAACTTCACTCAAATACAGGTAAACATAGCCAACCTTGGTGTACAGCAACTTCACTGTATACAAAACAAGCACCACCTATTCTGTATTGGGGATATTAAGGCAATTAGTCTATATTTATTGCAGAAAGCAATGTGTCATGCACAGACAAAGGTGTGGTGTAGTGGGGCTTTCTTTTTTCATATATAGGGGAATCCTTATTTTATTTAGAAAGAAGAGACAACAATAACACTGCTGAATTGTACAGCACTGCATAAATTTGTGGCGCTTTATAAATAAAATTATACATACATACATACATACCGAAAGAGTACAAAAACCCAATTGATTGGCATGACTGTTATTCCTACATAGTACTTGTAAACTGAACTCCTGATATGTGTTGCTCTGTCCTGGCGTCCGCCATCTGTTATCTGCTAAGTAAACCAACTCCACCCAGTCCCAATGTTTTGTATAGAACTTTACATAAGACATATATGGGGTTTATTCACTAAAGTCCGTGCGTTGTTGCGTATAGGTGCGAATTCTCCAGATAAAGACAGTTGCAATAGGCTGCTACTGTCATAGTCATGTCTTTATAATGAGATTATTGTCGCAGTCACAACTTTATTATGGGAAAATTGTCACAATCTTAACATTAAAAAATTGTCATGACTTTGCAATGGGGAAATTGTCGCGGATTTGATACGAGAATCCACTGTTTGCGAATTCGACAGTCAAATTCGCACCATAGTAAATAACTCCCTAAGTGCACCAGAAAGCTTAATAAATTTAAAAAAAAGTCTGTAACTAGCAACAAGAATAACACAAAACAATAAACATAAGCAACTTAAAGATTTCATTTTTTTTTTTAAGTACAGCATAGGAATACCTAGCATGTTCTTATTTTTCTTTGTTACTGGTCATTTAAGGAGTCCTTATTTTGACAGTATATTTTTAAATACAGTGCCAATGTTTTATATATGTCTGTATTGTAATGTAAACAAACCCAAGCTGACCACTTTCCTCATAACCCCTCCATTACCTGGGTTCATTTTTATTTCTTTTTCCAGCTTCACTCTGATGCATCAAAACTTATTTCACATTTACAATTTTACCTAAATAATGATTTTAAAACTGAATGCTACTTTCCTGCAGTGCACCAATGCACTTTAAATAGATATAAAAAAATCCACAGCCTTTGCTATAGCAACCTGATAGTGAACACAGTTCTGTCCTTAATAATGACTCTTATTTTTTTATTTTTTCTAGTCCTGTAGTTTTACAACTCCTCATCATATTTTTAGATTTAGTCAAGTTCCACATATGCAGTAGTCAGTGCATTTTCTGCAATTAAATTCCTATTTGCATTCTCATATAAACTCAGTCAATTTGTTTAAAGCCTTATTTACTAATAGAACCCTGCTGCCTGTAGCATAATTTTGTTGTTATCAATGTAATTCAGAAAGTTTTCTGAATTAAAAGTCTGGAAGTTTTTCTGAAAAAGACTGGAAGTTTATCTTACAGGTCTGCATTCCCAACGTTCAGACTGAGGCCCTAATTCAACACTGTGCAAAGTGAGCCGCGAAGCGTTTGGCTCACTTTGCAAATGGTATTATGCGCCCGCTGATGTCCTGCATGCGGACATCAGCGAGCGCATTAAAGGGATTCCAGTCCCGGCGAGGAGACTCGAGTGCTCTCGCTAAGACTGAAATTCCTTTAATGCACTTGCTGATGTCCGCGCACCGGACATCAGCATGCGCATAACACCATGTGCGAAGTGAGCCGAATGCTTCGCTGCTCACTTCGCACAATGGTGAATTAGGGTCTGAATCCTTTCTTAAAAACAAGAGCCACTTCTTCTTTCTGATAGCGCATAATCTCTGATAACTATATACATACAGTATATATATATATATATATATATATATATATATATATATATATATATAATGCTACTTAAAATGGCCTCTAAAGGAAGCACACTATAGGGGTCATTCATTAAAGGGCACAATGTCATGTAACTGCCCAAATTCGCATCCTTTCATGACTTGTCTATCCCCACTTTCTGTTATGTGATGAATTCATGACTAATTTGGACACTTACACCAGTCGCAGACTTACGGAGCTTTTCGCATCAATTTGTGTGCATAAGCAAAGTTAATTCAGATGTTCAGCATGTGACAGAGTCTGTCAAAGGAGCTGATTCTGCAAGGCATACTGCTGCACATTCACCTGTTTGCCTTCTCCAGATCAGAGTGGCAAATTTTAGGATTGATGGCAGGGCTCCAGTGTTGCGTAAGGTGACTGTTTATTAAAAAGTAACAATGGTGACTGACTGCGACTAAATTAGTCTACTACTAAACATGAACTAGGCACAAGGTGACATATAAAAATAAGTATTTTTCACTTATATACAGTTAGTGGGATATGATGAGACTGACGTCACTGCCCTTCATTTGTCGAATTCACAACACTCTGCATGACTTCTTACCCTACTATGCGACTGCATCTGTCACTGTCCGCTGCTTCATGAATAAGAAGTGAATTTGTGCCTTCCTGATCATAGTGATGTGAACAGATGCAAAGTCACTATGCTAGGTGAATTTACACTTTAATGAATGTCCCTCATAGCAAGTGATTGAAATCCTTACAAAGGCACTTAATATCAACCTGTTTAAAAAGCTTCTCTAATCTTTGATATCCTTAAGGACTATGATACCCTAAATTCCTACCTGCAGAGATAGACATTATTTTTCTGCAAAGAGAGAGGACTTTTATGCCTGAAGGTTCAATATCACACATTATAGGTTGCCTTAACTACTTAATGTTCCACTAACAACAGAACAATAAAAAAAAAATCTCATTTGGATTGGCGTGGGACTTATTCAAATACAGTGCTTCCTCTGAAGTTGAATTCATGAATTTTATAGCTTTCCGTCTGTTTTTATCTTTACTGATAGCTACTAGTTACTCTCATTTTTAAGCGCCTTTAAAAAGATTTTGAAGTAGTTGCCGGAGAATGTGCAATAGCTAGTAAATAAAAGCTGCATTCGAAAAAAAATGTATTTACTTTAATTTTGGAAAATTTGCAAAGGAGGAACATTTCCATCTCATCTAGTTCCATTTAGAGGACACCAGATATTGCTGCAGTTCAGTTTAAGCCATGGCTGCTGGTAACAATCAATGATCATCAAACCCAGAGCTCTGGGGCCTACCAATGGATGCAACAAATATGTACTCCAGATGTGTATACCAAGACATATACTACAGATAAAAAAAGTATTGCTGTAAAACAATAGTTGTGCAGCTTCAACATAGAAATCCAAAACATGCACTGACATATACCGAACATGTTTTCAATTTGAACCAAGGAAACATTTTCAGAGAAGATGGCATTTGCTGTTATATGACTGGCAGGTAGCACCATTAAATAGATATGCTTATATGTTTAGAAATAATGGGTTTACCTTATTTTTTTTCCAGCACTCCTCTGAATTAATAAACTTTAATAATTTAGTCAGAAACATCTAAAAACATGTTATAGTGTTGACATTAATGGCCCTAAATCATATACAGGGAAAAAAAGGAAACAAATAAAACCAACAAAAACCTTTTTCGTATAAATGAATATTATAATTAAAAAACAAAAAACAAGAATGTACAAATTTTTATCCTCAGTAAGCAGCAAGGAGCAAAAAAAAAATGGCCATTAGATCTGTCTTAAAAACAAAAAAAGCCTAAATAGATGTAAACAGCTACAGTGTTCTCAAGTCTTTGACTTTTTCATTAGCATTTAATCTGCATTAAAATTCAGGGAGTTATACCTAATACTAAATGTGTCCAAAATGGAAAAGACAAAGATTTCAATGATTTAGATAAACATCTGTTGAGCGGAGTGGCATAAAAATTGCAAAAATTAAGAGGAGCGAATGGCTGACTGCCAAGCAAGAGATTTTCTGGCTTCTGAAATGAAAGAAAAATTAACTACAGTAAGAGTCGCTGTGTACTTTTTCTTTTTTTTTCTGGATGCTGTATGATTTATATGCTCACTCTATCTTAAAATTCTGAAGAGAAAAACCTAATAACATCATTTTATCAAGGGCAGAACATAAATGTTTAAAGAGTGATGTAACTCATATAATAATGGTAGGCATTTGCCAAATCATAGGTTATTTTGCCCCAGTGAGCTACATTATAATTCGTCTAAACGCACAATTCTTCCAGTTGTGTCACAGAAGAAAGCTATCTGTTTGTGTTGATTTTTGTGGTTAGCCTTTAGGGTCA
The DNA here is from genome assembly GCA_019650415.1 of Pipa parva. NCBI lineage: Eukaryota > Metazoa > Chordata > Amphibia > Anura > Pipidae > Pipa > Pipa parva. The sequence goes on from WMED01001527.1 coordinate 10,918, forward strand.
TGTGGTTAGTCAAGCTTACCTTACTGTCGTGACCTTACAAGCACATAGTACTATTTTTATGGATCTTCTAAATATTAATAGAGGCAGGTTTTAATGTATGAATGGCAAGACATAAAGATTAATATTGTATATATAACATAATAATAAATTCCATTCAATTAACACATATTTTGATCACTGTGTATGTCTATCGTCACTTTGCAGACTAAAGAACCATTATTTATTAAATGGATGCACGTAATAATCATAAGAAGTTGTATTGAGAATGAACACTAGCTTTCTGTCTCTTTCTAATGCTGCATGCACATAACAGTATTTACAGTTGTGTTCCACTTCATAGTTAAGGTCTTCTAGGGATTCCTAACGTTTAGAAGTGCTGACTTCAATGTCCCATCCCACATCGCTCACATATACTAGGATGTAAATGAGGAAAATAATTAAACATTTCAGAATAGTATACTCTAGGTGGTTGAAAGCTGGCAATTATAAAAGTTGAATATTTAATGGGGATACATCCAAGAAGGCAGTAAAAATTAGCACCCTGACTAATGGAGCCCTCTTTCCTTTAAGGCAGAATTTTAATGAAAGCATTAGTTAAAGAACATTTAAGGACTGTTCTTCAATTAGTTCAATATCTCTTTGCTTTTTCAGGGCAGTTTACTCGTACAATGGTCATTTACCCATGCAATTTTATTGTAGACAGCAAGTATTCATCTTTTATCCCTCGAAGGGAATCCATTTTACTTGATTTTTTTTTTTATCCAAAGGTCTAACACAGCAATAAGAACAAAAATAAATATTTGTGTTATCTGTAATTACTCACCTACTTTCAGAAAGCATTAATTCTTAATTGTAATTTTTTATTGATAGCCTCAACTATATACAGGTCCCAGAATCCTCTGTGGGAGCTACTTGTGGCACTAGAGTACATTTCAGCTAGTTCTTCCTCAACCTAATTCAGTTCCCAGATGGCAGGTTCACATTTACAAGCTGGGGAATTATTCCTTCTACTCCTTTTTCTCAAACAATATAGACAGTAAAAATAGGAACCAGATATTTAAATAATAAGCCAGTGGCTGATTAACACTTACTTTTAATTAATTCAGTTCATTTTACCATGCAGAATAACTACATTATTACATAAGTCAAAGCACAGTTACTACAGGCATTTAACAGTACTTAACCCATTGTTTATACACTGCTTAAATAGAAGTTCCCTCACTGTGGCCTGTGTCTCTTGGTAACTGCTCTTTACTTTTACTACTAGAGTTGCTACCCAGTATCCACTACTCTACACCCCCAACCTACATACTGAGTGAGGTCCCTAATCCCATCTGAGCAATATCCTGTTGACTCACCCAGGCACTTGCCCATTATGACCCCTTTTAGGAGCATACCTTGCTGCTCTAAATAGAATGCCTTGTCTCACACGTCTGGGGTACAAGGTTTTTGTTCATCAGCCTAAATCAAATCCATCAGTAAATAATTTTTCAGATGGGGTTCTGCCACCTCCCAGGTAGAGTGTCTGGCTTTGTAGCCAGACTCTACATTGAAATAATATTCACTAGGAATATGAATAGACAGATGCTCAATCTTTAAAATGTATAAATGAAAAGTGTCCAATAAACGATTACTCACTATCCATTCTACTGGGTGCTCTGAAGCTAATCGTCCAAAGCGATATATGATACAGATGAAAATGAAGTCTGTGGCACTCCAAGGGTGAGTTAAAATATTGTTTTATTGATTTGTTAAAATCACATAATGTGAAGAAGTACCTCCAGCGTCAAAATTCTTATGTGTTTTGCACTCTTCCAGCCCTTAGTCATTGTCTTACAAAACACATAAGAATTTTGATGCTGGGGATACTTCTTCACATTATGTGATTTTAACAAATCAATAAAGCAATATTTTGAACTCACCTCTGGCATGCTAGAGACTTCATTGGATTTTCATCAGACTCTGCATTGCATATGTATTGAAAGCATTTAACTGTACTAGGAGGCTTAGGGGTTGTAAAAGATTTGATGTGATGTCATGTTATGGTGAATAAGTTTGCTCTTAAAATGGAATTTTGTAGGTCTGATTGCCTTGAGTGCTTAAAGGTTAAGTTTTGGTCTGGAAAAAGAATGATTAAAACTAAAAAAAAATTTGGTTTAGAAAAAGAATGATTAAATCTAAAAAAAAAAAAGTAACTGTTTCGATGTTTTACATTTACCGTATTTTCCGGCATATAAGGCAACCCCTAACTTTTCCAGTTAAAATATAAAGTTTGGGATGTACTCACCGTAAAAGATTACCCTTCTTCCAATGCAAATCCTTCTTAGATTTGTCAACTCTCCCTTCCTGCCCAGCCCTCCCTGTCTTCAAGACTATCAGAGCACTATCACACTGTGCTGTCCCCACAAGCCCATTCCCATACTGTGCTGCCCCCACAACCTCCCTAACACACTGTGATGCCCCCACAAGTTCCTTCCCACAATGTGCTGTCCCCACAAGCCCCTTCCCACACTGTGATATCCCCACAATCCCTCTCCCACACTGTACCACCCCCTTCTTCTTACTCTCTACCCTCTGAAGGAAGGGGGCACTATCTTAGTGCTTGCCCCACTCCTTTTCCCTCTCCCTACCTACCTCCTCCATTGCCCAGCTGTCTGTGCTATAGAGTTGAGCGTTACATCGTTTTCTCTCCCCAGCAATGATTAAACTTTCTGTCGCTCACAGGAAGTTATATCATTGCTTGCTTAGGAATGCTGTAGCGCTCAGCTCTACAGAAAAAGCAGCTGGGCAACTGAGGAGGTAGGTAGGAAAGGGAAAAGGGGGACACCCAGCATATAAGTTGACCCCCAAATTTTGAGAAGATTTTCAGGGGTTAAAAAGTCATCTTATATGCTGGAAAATACAGTAGATAAAAAGGTTACTGACATAGAAATGAAACAAACTTTGTACATTCAGTACATGCAAAACACACTGCAAATAATTTATGTAAAACTGAAAACTTTATCAGGGAAATTTACCAACAGGGGCAATGTGTTCAGAGGTCTAGTAACCCTAGCAACCAACCAATGAGACATTGGCTTTCATAGTTCTAGTTCCCTTATACCAATAAATACTAACCACTGGTTCTAGTGGGTCTGGTGCTATGGGGTTCTAGACCTTAAAAAAAAGTATTTTCTTCTGTTGATGAATTCCTCTATACGTGTGTCAGATACTTCAATCTGCTCTATTAGAAAATGCCATACTTTCTGTTTTGTATAGAAAAAATGATGGACGACCGGAATTCCAATAGTGTTATTTAATGTGCAAACTCACATAACACAAACACAACACAAACCACCCTTCATCAGGTGAACCATACTTTCTGTTTTGTACAGAAGAAGCTTACACTTTTGCCATAATCCTTTAATGTCAGAACATTCACAGTACTGCAATATATATATATATATATATATAATAAGTCTATCTGGAACATTGACCTTACTCTGTTGAAGGTCCTCTTTGTTAAAAGAGAGGGTCTTCTGCAGACAGGGATGTTAATGTGGGAGAAAAAGTATTCTAGCCAGTTGAAGTAAAAGGAATATACTAAAACTGGCCTCTGTATATAACCCTGTACAAAACAGACACCCCTGATGTTATTCATATGCATTGCATTGTACAAGCAGTAAACCAATAATTTTGTGTAGAAGAACCACAATAGCTATATCTCATTATCTGTTGTTTGCTATAAATATTAGAAATTTTTTGATCAGGTGTTTTGAATGTTTTCTTTTCCATAGATGCTTAAGCATTCAAGCTTTATCATATCCTTTGCTTTAAAACAAATTCTGCTGAAAAAAAAAGCAATAGTAAAAAGATTGAATTTTTTCTTCTAATAAAACACAGTTTTATTATTTATACTAGGCTTCATATTGAACATCTGGCAATAAACAGCATATGCATTTCATAATAAATATATTTGATTGAATTCCAAAGACTGAGTGACAGGTGTCATTTTTACATGCTCCTGTTCTTGTTTGCTCAACCTTCCCTAGTCCTTTTCATCTCATCAAACTAATGATCTCTCAACCCATCCTGGCTTTTACACTTCCCTGTTCTAATCTGTCACTCATTCTCTCACTCCATCTTTACTTTTATTCTTTAAGAGTTATCTCACCTTTTTTTAAATCTTTCATTGACACGCCTTGTTTTCATCTCAAACTACCTTTTGAGTCCTTTCCCCCTTTTAATATTTTTCAGATTCTGTCATCCATCTCACACCTTCCTAATCATCCCCACTCATAGTTTCCTCACAACTTTTTAAGTCTGATTTATTTCCTTTCTTTCCCTGGAATCTGCTGATTATTAGAGTCTTCCCCTTTCTTTCATTCAGCAATATATGTATATACTCAGGCTGGAAGCTACATTAAGATATTTTATATTTATATTATAAGTAATTTCTTTATATTTTTTTTTCTAAACCATACTAATAAACCATGTTTTTGTGTTCTCACCCTACAAATAAACCTATATAATTCTCCCCCTTAAACATACACATTATCAGAAATCTGTTTCTGGTAACTGCTATCATTTCACACAGTCTTACAAAGCATAACTGCTTTATTCTTCCAATCTGCTTATCATTACAAAGCTATGGAAGACATTTTAGTGAAGTTTTTTCAACAGGTGCAATTTGTAACTCCAAACAAATCTTTGTTTGACTATTTCCTGGGTAATTGCTTTAAAGATTTTGGAGTAAGTGTCCTAACCATCTGCTTAATGGTAGCTGGGTATAATCCACTAATTCACTTCTACCATATTAAACCTTCTCATCTCACTTGCGCTTGCATATTTATTACTCTATTTTTGGAACCTTTTCTTTTCCTTAAAATGAATTGAAAAATATTTAACTTGGGTTCATTTTTTTTCTATTGGGATTAAAAAAATAATTTTAAAAAAGCAAGTGGTCACAAGGACTACTTAATAAAATGGGACTCCGCATTTGCATCTTTATTGTTGATAAGTTAAAGGAATAATTCTATTTTAGTTCCCCGAGACTCTTGATGTGAAAGATGTAAAGCAGTATTAGAAATTTAGAAATATGAATAAGAAACTTTGAGGCATTAATTAGTTCTTTTGCTATATTGTTTTGAAACATATGCTAAATGTCTAACAATTTTACCTATTTAATGTATCAAAATCTCATACCTCCTAGGAATATTACCATGGGTGGTCCACAGCATTGTCAACCTGAGATACTATTTTATTGTTGTTTTTACATTGTCCTTCATGTCACCTAAATATCACATAAGCTTCCACTTTGGGCATTCAATAAGCCCCCTTTTATTAGAATTGTTAATAAAACATACTTAAAGTACTTTAGTTTTGTTTCTTGTTTTTTTCTTAATGCATTTATTGAAGCCCCTGGGTGTGAGGTCATCTTTTGCTTTATTTATAAAGCACCTCTTTATCATTATACTCTTGTGCACTATTTATAGAAATAAAGAAACCAACAGAGACAATGGCTTATATGTCTGACTTGTGAAAATGACAATTTCCTAGTTTCTAGATTCAAATACTGTCTATTATGTACCTTATAGAAAGATTTGCTGTCCATTAGTGGAATTTTCACTATGAGGTCAGTGGGGTATGCACAATATTTGAATTATTATTGGTTACAAGCTGTTCTATTGTTGTACAGGTATATTACAAAACATTACTTTTTGCCTTCAAAGCTTGCAACGTAAAATATTAACCCTTAATCTATGCCTTCACTTTTGCAAATGTCAAGCTTGAAAGTTATAGCTTTCTGCATGTCTCTTTTTTTAATACCAACAGTATGCCTTTCATATTTTCATGTCTCTGAAATATTCCAGGGGTCATTATTTGTGTTTTAATTGTAGTAGTTACTTTTCCGTCATTGCATAAAGTAGATCTGGCTTAATGGAAAAGTGAATGGCTACTGATGTATACATGCATCTTGATTTATGTTTTTGACTATTCCATTTTTGCTTATCATTCACACATTTTGTATAATAAGCAGGTCATAAGTGTGTTATTCTTTCTGTACAAGCCATTCTGAGGCTTGATCTTTACAATCAGTCGACATGAGCATGACAGTCTTGGTCTAGTTCTGTTTTTATAGATTGAATACAACAGGTCATTCTGTTTCAATTTGAAACCATGACATAAATTGAAGAATTTCACACTGGTTTTTTCATTCTGCAATGAAAAATACTCTTGTGTTCATAGCTTATATAGGTCACACAAATGCAGTACATACATCTAGTAATAGATGCAGTTTCCAAATAGATTGTTTTACTGGGTTGGTTAGAGCAACCATTTTTTCCCGCTGGACGTTTCTTCATAAGGGACAGATTCCCATTAGTTGTTTTCAGGTTGAGCTGCCAGCTATGATAAATGCTCATTAGTTATCATGCTCTGAAAAGCAGCCAAACTTGCCATGTTTTTAACCAGATTTAATGCATTATTAAGCAACTTTTTGACTACAAATGATAAATCACATGAAACCTTGTTTGTAAGATCAGTTCATTGGAGTTCATTCTTTGGGGGAAGCTTTTACCAAATCAGCACACACCATATATCACTGATCTGACAGGACCTACTTAGTAGTACTATGCTGTTTCTTCAGTGTTAATCATCCCCCTGTCCTAGTGCCCCTTTATAGAAAGCTAATAACAGCTTTCATTAACATATTATAGAGATTTACTCACTTTGCTGCAGTAGTCCTGTTCAATAATGAACTGTAACCCGCAGCATGGGTCTTTTCCGAAGTTGTGGTATTTTATTTACAGAAAAAAAGGTAACAGAAATTCAAGCCGAACTTGGCAAAACAAAAACATAAAACAAATAACATCCGCTGTTCAAAGTTTTCCCACCCAAAGCTCTTCAGCCACTCCTAAACTCTGGAACCAAACTCCAGTCTGAAAAACTTTACTGACAGTTAACACTGTGAGTAACAACTATTTCCAGAGTTTATGCCACTGCTGACCGGAGTCTCCATGGCATATACACTCCATCTAGCACTTTTCCAAAAGACTTGCTTACAATATATAGAAAGCTAATAACAGTATATTTTAGTGATCATCTACCATTAACCTTTTTACACAATGTACACAAAATTAAATGTTTAATTCTGTTCCTGGCATGGGTTCTTTTATGTCATACTATCTGTTTTTCAATGAAAAACATTATTTTCCACTGGAGAATGTCACTAACCCAATGCAAATTACCCAAAATCCAAGTTGTAATGCAGACCAACCAGCGTCCAAGTTTCAACATAATTTCCCCATTAAATTAGGTTTAAATGCAGAGAGCTCAGTATACAGAGTAGACAAATGCATGAAGAAGGTATGGAACCTTTCTTTGTCAAGTCAAGTCTTTATCAAAGATGCCACTCTCAGACCCATTGTCCACCTGCTACATATATGGGTCCAGTAGCTACCATCTGAAGAGTGTAAATTTAGAAGATTAACATTCCATTGTTCATTGCCTGTTACCTGGTTTACAAAAAAAGAATAAGCACAGTAATTTACACATGCCCATTTGTTTTTTTTTTGTTTTTTATGTACACTGCTTGTTCCCATTGTCTGGCAGTAACTGAACTAATGAGGATGTTGATCACTGGGGGCTTGTTATAACAGCAAGGGGAACCTGGGCCATACACCACTGCTCAGTGTTCTAATAAAGATAGCCGAGAGATAAATAGAACAGCACCTGCTCTAAATTTGATCAAATGTAATCACCTTTATTTTTTACCCAGATGTTACAAACAGTTTTGACTATAGTGTTCAATATCTATTTCTTAATGTGTATAATGTACAAAGCCATGCAAAATAATAAAGAATCCAGAACTAGTTAATAATTATCTAGAAATGTGTTCTATTTTCTTTTATAAAGTAAATCGGTTCTGAAGACTCCATGTGTACTTTACTCTCAGTGGCCTGCAGAACTCAAGCTGTTAAGGATAGGTTTATGCTAGCAGCAGCAAAGCTGTTTTAAAGTACATATTGTTATTTTCATGGTGTCTAAGGCAATATAACATAATTTTATTTGGATGTAAGATCAATTGGTTCTTTTTTATCCCTTAAAGTAAGTTCAAGATGGTAGATAGGTTTAATTTCTCCCTTGGCACTAAATAAATATTGAAACAAGTTATTTTACTATACAGTTGTACCCAGTGGGTACAACCATTTGTGGAAATGCCTCATGATAGCCTTCTTTTCCCATTAATGATTAATGCACAGGTGGAAAATCAGTACTGAGTAAAGCTTCATTAGGTTACATTTGCATATCTGGGATGGTTTTAATTAAGGACAGATCTTTTAAACAGTAAAGAACTTTGAATCACTTCTAAGGTTATTAAAAGAAAAAAAGCACAAAAATTAATAAGTGCCTAGGGATTTTTAAAACAAGACCCTTTCTCAACATTATTAGCAAAGGAAAACATTAAGACAATTTAATAGCTCATTAAATCTCTTTCAAGGGGCATTCCTTTCTTTCTTTTTTTCAAAAGTTTAAAGCTGCAACATCTGGGCATTTTATAAAAAAAAATAGTCATTCAAATGATTGCTAAATACTGGGATCAGAATATACATTTGTATGAAGAAATATTGATACACTCACAATTTACAAAGTTCTGGGATACCAGTCAGTGAAGAGTAACAATCAACCAGTTTAATAAAACAATTCATAACTCCTCAAAATAATGTATACTATATCTAAGAGTTTGTTATTATTTCCACAGTGGTTATAAAGCATTTGACACAATAGGAAGTTGTTAAGGGAAAAGTACTCTTTCTGTTGTCTAAATCTGATGAATTAATGGCTATTACGAACTGGTGTCTGATCCCAGTGCTTTTTTATGAATTAAAAATAGCCACATTTATTAAACTAAAAACACCAATGTGCAGAAAGAAAAACTGCTCAATCCCAGTATAAGTATTGACTCGGATTACTCACACTTGCTGCCAGTCCCGTGTGCTCTGGGGGTAAATTATCCCATAAAAACACCAATGACCAAGAAATTACTGAACTGAATGACTTGAATTCCAGTCACTGCCTAAGCTATTAACATACATCTTCTCAAACTGCTCTGTGAATGGGCCAGTAATAAAATGAAACTCAAAATATTCTTCACTTATTTTTTTTTCCTAATGTTTTTTTATATTGTACTTAAAAACAAAACAAATATATTTTCATATACAATGACAAATGATTTAAATAAACCATGCTTTGAGCATTTGTTTTATTATTTCTTCAAAAGCAGGAACAGTACACTCATTTGGCCACAAGGACAGCTACATGCACATTCTATTTTCCATGATCATAATCTATATTGACATACCACATGCATACCTGTTATCCAAACAAATAGATCAAATTACTGTCAGGAAGAAGTCAGGATGGTGAGCACAGACACATGGTAAGCATGGGTATGCTCTTGAACATGTACAGGCATGTTAAAGAACCAGTAATATCAGAAAAATAAAAATGGATTGGCATGATAATTATTCTTATATAGCCCATACAAAAATCCATTGTATCACTAGAAAAACTAGGTATGAGATCAAGGCAGTGGACTTGGAAATAAGGGAGCCTAAATAGGGAGACGTTCAGGCAGCAATTGATTAAAAAAGCCAGTATTCAAATCTCCCACTGCACCAGTAGGGGGAAGAGTGTGTCAACATATGTTTTTGTCTAGCAACGATGCATGTCACTGAAAAATGAGCAAGAATTGGAGAAATGGAGAAATAGGCCTTGAGTTGTTCCAAAGCTTTCATAGACTCTTCAGATCAATCTTTAATGTTGACACCTTTCCAAGTCAAGGGTGTCAGGTTTGCAACAAGTTAATTTTGAATAAACTGATGGTAGCAGTTAAAGAATCCTAAAAAACACTGGAGTGCCTTAAGATCTACCAGTCGGGGCCAATTGAGTATAGCCAACGCCTTCTCAGGATCCATCCTTAACCCCTGTGATGAGAATAATACTATAAAAGCTTAGTTGTTCCAACTGACCTCAGTTGCCGAGGTCCAGAATTCAATGGCCAGTGTAAAGACTGTCTTAACTGGAGTAAAGCAGAGGCTTCAGAAAAAGTATGACCTGGCACCTGAAAACAGCTCTGAAGGCCACTATGAAGTCAGACAAATTGGAAACCATTCTGTTCCCAGAGTGACAATGTCCAAGCTAGGGCTTTAGCAGCTAATACATTCAATATATAAGTCATCTTCTACCTGTCAGAGGAGAACAGTGAGGACATTAGTTCAAAGTGAATAGTACATTGATTGTTGAAACCTCAGTAGGCTTTTAAATCATCATCAAAATGATTATGAGGAGGTTAGTGGATCATAGGAGCGTTACCACCCAAAGCACCAGAAGCAGAAGGAAGGGCAGCTGCAGGAATAGCAGAAGTAGATAGCATGGCCATTTCCATAGAATCCAAATGGGTAGATAAACTTTGAAGCAACTTCATCATCTGTTCTTGTTTAGCTGCTTACTGGACCACATAAGGAAGACAAATCAGTTGAAGAATCACCAGCGGGATCCATAGTCTGAAAGTACTATCACGGATGGAAGTGGACCCTCTTACCACAATGGAGCTAGCATGGGCTCATCTGAAGCATGAAGTCAAAGAAGCCTCCAATTTCCAACCTTAACCCCCGCAAAGGGGTATAGCTTTTGCGGCAAGGAGACTCCCAGGTCATGTCCCTCAGGATCACCTGCCATTAGTGGTAGATGGAATGCAGTAGAAGATAGATAAGACAATGGTACTGTTCCTTTAAGAGCATAACAGGAAGACTTGGAAATGATATATATCAGCAAAACTAAGAGCAAGTTTTTAGGGTATACTAGGAATAGCATCAAGACAGTGAACTTAGAAATAAGAGAGCCTAAATAGGGAGCGGTTTAGGCAGCGAGTACCTGGAAAAGCCAACATGTAAATGTCTTACCGCACCAGCAGTGGGCGGAGTGGGGAATGTATTATTGCCTAGCAATGGCGTATGTCATTCAAAACATGCTGCTGGTCTCCCTTGCACAGAGATGCCCAAAGATCAGAATGAAGGTAAGTAATACAATGTATTAATTTTTATTGCTTTGTGTTTTCAGATTACATTGTTAGGTAAACAGACTCCTCCAACTCCCACTACTAGAAGACACACTGCTGTATCTTAATAGTCATATATCTTATTGCTGTATATATCTGAATGTGTAAAATACATTTAATCAAGATTTGATACAGGTACATGAGCAACAAAGACAAAGTTCAGCTGTCCATTTAGTGACAATGCATGGACACTGCATTCTTTAGTACATATTTATTAAAGTACTTCGTAATGTGTGAATTCGGAGACAGTATGTACTTTCAAACATTGCCTAGATATTAAACTGTGTTATTTCATTTGATTATTCTATTTTTCTTGTAGCTCAAAACAATCTACTAGATGCAAATTTATGCAAGACATTGCAACAAAATAAGGCATTTATTAACTTGCAAAGTCTCTGTTCTCTTCAGTAAACTTGTGTGACTTTGCTGTTTTCAATTCATCATCTTCGGGTTGGCAAACTGAGCCATAGAAAAGAGTATTCACACTATAATAGTTATACCTCTTTGATTCATAGGGAGATTGTTATAAAAGTCAAAAAGTTTGTTGACTGGTTAATGTTTGTGAAATAACAGTACTATGGCGATAGATCCAAGGTTTACTTTCATTATTCTAGTTTCCCTGTGCTAATGAATACTAACTATTCTTTGTTAACCTCAGAATGTTGTATTGGGTTGAAAAAACATGAAAATGACTTGATAAAGACATGTACTATAGCTGTGTTATTCCCCTTATTTGATAGTATAACAAAATGTAACTAAATCTGATGAGAGTAAGTGAATTTATGAGATATTTCCATTTTTTTTTATTGAAACCACCCCACCCCCATCCCTCTCCAGATCTACACTTAATCTTTGCAAATTTTCTAGTGGAAGATAATGTAGTTCTCCCGTAATTTGTGTTAAAACCATGTCCATGGTAAAATTGTTGTTGCATTCTTTATTATAGGGATTCCAAATGCCTGGAGTATACAGAGAGAAAACACTTTTATCTTGAAAGTAGAGGATTAAAAGAGAATGAAAAGAGCTTTTTTAAGCTTACCTCTTTGTTCATAAAATATTTATTCACAAGGTAGACTGGTTACTTAGAGATGATGTGGTCTCTTGTGGAACTTTGAAAGGAAATTTCCCAGCAGTCATGCAGTGATTTGTAAATAGTATACTGTATATATTGCCTGGAATAAAATATTTTGAAACAATTGAAACTTGCAAGCTTATCTGGGCTTAATATCAAAATGCTTCAGCCAAGCAGGACTGTTATACTTTAACAGATTGTGATCACACAAAGGGGGGGCTTTTACCAAGGAGTAACTGGAAAATTGGTTCATTTTCTTTGGCACTGTTTTCATAATCATCTAAGTGAAAATGTCATAAAAGGAATTTTCTAACCTACAATAACTATTGTGGAGTTTAATGGCCTCATTGACTAAAGTCCGACTAGTTACATAAACTAGTTACGTAGAGCTATGAATTCACATCTATTCTCCACTCCCCATGTTCTCTTATTGATCAAAAATGGCAAAATACGCAACCAATTTGGGCGACTAAGATAGTCGCGAACTTACTGAACTCTTTGCATCATTTTGCGTGCACATGCACAAGTACTTCTACTATTGACTAAACAGTGAAGTGGTGTGGAGGTACAAATGCGACTAGGTGAACTTCTCTGAATTCACCTGTTTGACTTTGCCACTTCAGACTGGTGAATTTTAGGGTTGATGGCAGGGCTCCAGTGTTGCGTAAGATGACTATTCATTCAAATTTAACAATGGTGACTTGTTTAAGTGACATGACATAGGGACAAGGTGACATAGAAATATATGTATTATTCACTTATATACAGTTAATGGGACATTGTGAGATTGATGTCACTGCTCTTCACTTGTCGAATTTTCCTCACTCCGCATGACTTCTCATCCTACTTCTATTCAACTCACTGTACCATGCTATGCATCCAACAGTGATTGCTGCTGTCTGCCTGTTGAACAAGAGTATTCTCCACTTAGTCAATAGTGAGAAGCAAATTTGCATCTATTTTGGCGATGTGACTTGAATTGCAGCGAAGTTAATTCAACAGGTGAATTTGGACTTTAGTCAACAATGCTCGAAGTCAATGTAAGCATTCTTTCTTATTTTATTGTGCCTGGTATTGGATTGTTAGGTTAGATTCTGTTCTCAAGACATGTACCCAAAGAATATACCAGCTTCTAGGCTGAGATGGGGGATTCATTATATTCACTGTACAGTGCAAGGGTTTATATTTGCCTTTTTGATTGTCAAAACCTTTTCTTCCATAGCTTAAAGAAAACCTAAACCATATTCTGCTAGAACCTTACCTTCTGGCAAACTGAACCAATGCAAAGAAATATGGAAAATCACAAACATTATAGAAAACCAAAAATTAAACATGACTTAAACAAGACTTTACTTTGAGCAAAGCCACATGATAATAACACAGTACATATACAGTAGTGAATGAAACAGTAACCCAAGCAATTAGCAGCCTCACTGATATTTTTATGGAAGTCCAAGAGTGTCATCACAATGAAATGTATATGGAAGCTCTACTAAAGAAAAGAGGTTTCCCACAAAAAGTATACATCAAATTCCACTATAATAAAATGTAGCAAAAACAAGATAATATAGCATAATATGCCCAAAGAATATTTTGCCCAATATGGAATTCTAGAAATCCAATATGCATTAAGATTCTTCAGCCTGTGGTTTCATTGGTGCCATTTTCTATTTAGCTGGGCTCCACCCACATTGATAGAGTATCCTGTTTGATAGTAATCTGTGCTTTATTGGGATGGGAGATTCAGTTAATCATGCTCAGAAGTAAACAGGAAGACAAACCTGCCCTAGTGAATGTTCAAAGAATTCTTTGCACTGCTACTCTACTGTACTATATTTCATATATGGCATATAAAAGCTGTTACCTGAAGCTAGGTAATTTAAAATGATGCTTATAATAAATAACAAATAATGCTAAGTTAAACTAACCTACACAGAGGTATCTTTGTCTTTGTTTTTTCTTTATATTTTATTGCACAGGGTTAGACACGCTTTTGTATTGCATATTTTACAGAACTACAATTCCCAGTCTCACCTTTTCTGAGGTGTGATACAAGTATACTGTTTTTTTCCCCACTTTATAGATTTTATACCAGTCGTTACAACAGGGGATTATAATACAAATCATTTTTATTTAAATATTGATAATAGTTTCTTCTTATGAAAGCTAACTAAAACATTTTGTACCATTTCATTGCATGAAGTTATTGTAGAAGTTTATTTTACAAACACACCTAAGCTAATAAGTGGCACTAGTTTGGCATCTGTCCAATGTCACCATAAAAATCTTAAATTGTGATATACTGTATCTTACATTTGCCAAAACGACAGAGACTTGTTAGATTTGGCAATTTTGTAAATATATACTTTTGGGAATTGTATTTTGAAAATTTACACATCTCTTAATTGGAAAATATTCTGATCCCATGTGTGAATATGAATCTAATGGACTATTTCCAACTTTTAGAATTAATTCAAAGCAAAATGTGACAGTGCTAATTCAATAGGCATAGTTTCACAAAATACCAAGGGCCTTTGTGACTAAAGGCCGAATAGTCACGTAAAGCTCTGAATTCACATCTATTTGCCTCTTCCCCATGCTCGCTTATTGAGAAAACTATGTAATATGGTGGATACGCAACCAACTCTGTCAACTACAATAGTTGCAATCTTACAGAGCACTTTACATCACTTTGAGTGCATGTGCACAATTGCTTTGACTATTGACTAAGTGGCAGAGTGTGTTGAGGGAGCAAATGTGACTAGGTGAACTGCTCCAAACTCACCTATTTGACTTCAACACATCAGAGTGGTGAATTTGGGGGCTGATGGCAGGGCTCCTGTGTGGCATAAGGTGACTAGTTCATCAAAAGTGACAATGGCGACTGCAACTTAATTAGTCCACTACTAAACATGAACAAGGTACAAGGTTGGCACCTATAGCCAAATGAACTGTCACTTTATGCTACTGCACTTGTTACCCTCCTATCTGTTTATGTAAGTCTTCCTCCTATTTAGATTGTAAGCTCTGTGGGGAAGGAACCTCCATCTTCTTGTTTCAATCATGGTCTGGCATTTAGAGTGATGTATTTTCTTGACTATATGTTTGTAATTCACTTCACTTGTTCTTTGTTACGCACTTCCCTTGTCTGTATTATAACTGTATTTTTGGATTGTACAGTGCTGTGTAACCTTGTGGTGCTTTATAAATAAATATATATATACATACAAGGTGACATAGAAACCCTGGACATCAGTAGGATTTTTCTCTTTTGTTTTTTTACATGTTTTCCTTGAACGCACACTAAAATAAGGAAAAAAAAACAGTAAACATAATCATTATCCTCAAACTGACATTGATCAAAAGGAAATTAACTTCTATGTCCTTTCTCTAAGAGGCAAGAACATTCTGCAGTTGCTGATCAATCTTTGTCTTTTGTTAATAATAGAAAAATACTACATTCTCAAATCATATGCTGTATTTTCAGTTGTGTAGGGTAAATCCCCAAAACCCTTTCAACTGTGTGTATGTGGGGGGGTCACGCTGCTAGATAGGAGTAGCTGCAACTTCTCCAGCAGTCAGTGGCATACAACTTCTGCAGACCCCACAGCTGTTTAGGAAGGACAACAGCCACACCTTCACCAATGGCGGTGCAAGAGCTTGCTTCTTCCTAAGTGTGTCAGCCATAAAAAATAGAAATTGTTACTGGAAATACTCGATGAAAGGCGTTATTGTTTTTCCATTGCTTCTGTCACTGCACAAGCCAATGGCAATAGTAAAAAATAGAGAAAGCTGCAACAATTCCAAAGTAGTTTAACCACTAATTTTTTAATGCATGATGACATATTTCAGACTATAGAGCCCTTTATTAAATGACAATTAAATGTACATGCTTGTATACAACAACACATATTCAACATCAGTAATAATACCTATGGCTTTGACAACAGTTTACAGGTGCATTCCACTCCAGCTACTACTACTATTACTACTACTACTCCTATAGTGATACCAGGGAGTGGACTTTCAAGAGATTTATATAGCCCTTAGCTTGCCACAAGAACTTGGGGTATATGTAGGGGTGTGCGAGATATATCGTCTAAGATAATATCGTAATCTGTGCGTTATCGATATG
>WMED01001528.1:0-27217 GCA_019650415.1 Pipa parva
CATTATACAGTATATATCTGCTTTCCTGTGTGCAGCCTCCAGTTTTATTTACATTATACATTATATATCTGCTTTCCTGTCCCTTGAATATGAACTTTTAATTAGTTACATTTGCCATTGGTGATTTCCTGATATAGCTCAGACTGGGGCTTATTCATGAAAGGCTGAAATAAAAATGTCAATTCATTTATTTGTCACTTCCCCATATTTGGGCATTTAACAAACTCTGTGATGTGGCAAATTCATGTCCAGGTCAACAGTTTTTACAACAGTCGTAGTCTTACAGTGCACTTCCGGCTACTTTAACTACACATGCACAGCTGAATCGCCTATTCATCAAGCATTGGATTTTGTTGCAGTGGCGATTTGAACAAAGCGTATTGTGTCA
The DNA here is from genome assembly GCA_019650415.1 of Pipa parva. Lineage (NCBI taxonomy): Eukaryota > Metazoa > Chordata > Amphibia > Anura > Pipidae > Pipa > Pipa parva. Next base: position 389 of record WMED01001528.1, read on the forward strand.
CATTTAACAGTTTTACTTTGCCAGACTTAAGTGGAGAATTATGGGGCTGATGGCAATGCCCCTGCTGTCCGACTGACTACGCCATACTGTGCAAAAGTGGGACTACCAATGGAGTCGCAACTTCTCTATGTGAATCTTTTGTTTAGTGAATAAGGAGTAGAGAATTGGAGCGTAGGAACCCAAAGTGATAAGAATTCACTTGACAGTCAAATTGATGAATAAGCCCCTTAATGTGTTTGGACACAAGCGTGGTATAAAGAATAATTTTTTTAGTGTAGGATGAAATTTATAGTTGGAAGCCTAATTATAGTATAAATTCTCCATGGTTTTTCAAATTAAGAAAGCAGGGTTTTTTTTGGATTGGTTCATTTGGTCTTCACCAATGTGCATATGCGTTTTAACATTTTTTAGATATATAATTGATAATGACTGCGGCATGTTCATGTTAGCATGATTGCATGTTTATTTACATATGAATGTAAAAATATGTAGAACTTCTTTTTGTACAGGGGTGTTTACGTGTGTTGATTTCAGTTTTTCAATTTACTATTTTTAATGAAACCATTTAAAAGCGCTCCATCTGACATTATTTGGAATTGAACATTTTTCTAGTGTTTAAATATTCCATTCATTATTGAGTGACTGGATTTATTTTTTTATTTTTCATGAAAATGATAGAAATATAAATGAGACAGAGGCAGAGCAGGGGGATGAATGTAAGTAAGTCTTTTTAGATTAGATCTTTTCCATCTGTCTCCTGTGTTTGTACCAGGGCTGACAGCACAATCTCTCATTTCCCCAGCCCTCCCCTCAGTGGCTCACAGGAAATAACTGAGGGGAGCACCTTAAGAGAAACCAGACATCAGTAGTGTTGTAAGGGCACTACTGCAGGGAGGAGAGTTAGAATAGGGGGCAACACAGTATGGAGAAAGGAGGGTACAGAGGCTTCACAGTATGGGTATTATTGCTACATTATATTTATCCTAATCCTTTGTATAGTACAGTGGTGGTGAACCTATGTCACATGTGCCAGAAAGGGCACTCAGAACCCTCTCTGTGAGTGCTCATGTCATCACCCCAGCCTGGCTCTAACACAGCAATTGCACTCTAACAGGGAATCCAGAACAGCTGTCCCAGATCCTCTGGCAAGCGAGTGCTCCTTTCAGTTTTATGTGCAAATGCAGATCCACAGCCTACACTGACAGAGTATTGTGATCTCTGCCCCAACATCATTTATCAGCGCCTGCACTGCAGGAGAAGGAGGAGGTCTCTGGCTGCAGTTTGGGCACTATTCAACAAGAGTGAATGAAAGGCTAGTGTCTAGAGTGCTTGAGTGGATGTCTCACATTCAGTTAGGTGACCTACAGGGTGTAGAGCTAGGGCTATCCCCAGAAGATATCTTGCTTATTATGGAGAGCTTATTGTGTAACTTCCAGAGGGAATGCTGAATTAGTACCTCCAGCTGTGATACACTTCTGTCTTTATGAATACTTGAATTATTTTCAGTACTAAACATGAATGAGTGTTCGGTTCTGGGGAACCCTAGGGTCAGTGTATTTGGGATAGTTCCTCATAATAGTTTTGTATTTAACACTTTTCTTTAATACTAGTGCTTATCAGGGTTTAGTGACCCTTTAAAACAAAAAGGAATGCTGGAAAAAGAAGCAGGAGGCTGCACTGGAGATAGACTGATACCAGAATATATATGAAGCCCACCCACATTCAGTCCCCCCTAAATTGATGAGCGTTTTAGTTCCTCTTTAATAAATGCAGGCTCTTTAAACCTCTCCAATTTTCTTTCCTATATTTCTTCACACATTTGAGCCAAATTTAGTTTACAGTACACGCCTCACATCCCAACGCTTGAATTATTTGGAGTTATTCATTTCAAGTCTGTATTTTATGCCCATGCGTAAATTATTCTGGATAAAGAATTCCCTGAACCACAAAAGAAATTTCCTCGTAAGCTGTAAAACCTGACTTCAGGCTATATTAAGTTTACTATTGATTTCATTTAAAAGGTTTCACTACAATGATCCATGTGTCCCAAGGCAGTAATTGATTGCTACAGGTTGTATTTTATTTGACTTTTGGGAGGTGACTCCTAATTTTCAGTGTTATTGTTCACTCGCTTTGACTCATTCAGAAACATGTGGGCCTCTAAAATGTGATATAGCTATTCCAACACATCGTTTTAACCAGTAGCAGAAACAATTCTATCAGCATATTATAGCATATACTAATAGGATAAAATGATGACATAGATGGAACACAATGCAGTCAGAAATCTTTCTCTTCTCATATGGATTGCATTTAGCAGAATACAGTATTTTTTAGAGATAGGGAATGCAGTTTAGCAGTGACATATTTTCCATGACATTTTTTTATAGATATTTTGCTATATTGTTGCCTAGAAAAACATCCTAAACACAAAATATAATTTCTGCATCACTTTCTTTGTAAGTGATAATTATTATTTGATTTACAGGCACATATAGGGAACCTTCACAAAATAAAACAGTTTATGAGCACTATTAACACTATTGTAAAGCACCACTTCTAAAAGCTTAAAAAATATTTTTGTACAATTGTACATGTAGGAATTGCCCTAGTGACAAACAAACTAGCGTATTGCTCCTTTTCTGAAAGTATATTTATGGAATTAAGGGATTGTGACTAGCAAAAAGTACTTTACCTTAGTTAATACCCTACTGTATTTGGATAACTGGCATGCAAATCCAAATAAGAATTTTAAGTTGTTGGGTGTTACTGGTCCTTTAAAAAGAAAACAAAAAAACAGTTTGGTTAGCAAGGTAAATATTCCTACATTATTATCTTAGGAGTAGCTTTCCTAATTTTAAAGATTTTAAAGGGCGAAATTTATTAAAGTAAAAAAGACCAGCGGTCTTTCTGACTTTACTGAGAGAAATCTTATTTTGTTCTCCCGAGATTTCTTTCAAAATCTCGACATCAAGTTTCTCGATCTCGAGTTTTCACATTTTTTCCCATAGAAAGGTAGCCATGCTTTACATTATTTGCTTGGTTACCTTCCATGGAAAATATTGAAAATTCGGGATACAGAAACTCAGGGGGTCATTCACTAAAGTACGAATTGTTGTGTATAGGTGCGAATTCGCCAGATAAAGACAGTCGCAATAGGCTGCTACTATCACAGTCGCGTCTTTATAATGAGAATATTGTTGCAGACGCGACTTTACAATGGGGAAATTGTCACAATCTTAAATTTAAAAAATTGTCGCGACTTTACAATGGGGAAATTGTCATGGATTTGCTTTGGGAATCCGCACCTTTGGGAATCCGCAGTCGAATTCACACCTTAGTGAATAATCCCCCCACCCCCCTAATCTCAAGATCTAGAATGAAATCTCGCAAGAACAAAACAAGATTTCTCTTGGTAAAGTTGGAATTACCCAGAGCGGTCTTTCCGACTTTAATAAATTTTGCCTCATGTATTTTTCAATCTCCTTATAGCTATATTTTTTCATCTGTTTGCTAAACAGACCCCTTCCCATTCCTATTTGTATCCAATGACATTTTAGATATACTTATATGCATGAGGTGACCAACAAAGTCCAAAACAAAATGTAAGTAACTGCATTTTAAAATGCAGCGCTGTACAATTCAGACATGGGAAAAGTGCATTAAACAATATAAGTAAAATATCACAAGGATACATCACTTTAAGTGCTAGGTTGCGGTTGACACTAGAGGATGGAAGTCCCTGACCCATAGAGCTTACAATCTAAATGGGAGGAAGACTTACAAACACAGATAGAAGGATAATACGAGTTGCAGAATGTGTTGGGACATAGGTCAATAAATACAAATAAATAGATAAATAAATACAGATATTAAACATGAATAAATAAAGATAAAATAAAATATATACATAAAATCAATGATAAGAATCAGTGCTAGTGCACTAGTCATCCTGGAAAACTTTTTAACTTTAAAATTACATTTTCTTAATTCTTATTCAATAGTGGAACTAATCTAGAATGTCCCGGAGAACAGAATGGAATACCCAACCTACTCTTTCATGGGCAAGATGGCTTCATAGTGGGTTATTTTAGAATGGCTTTGAAACAAATGTCTCATGTAACCCTTTGATTAGACTCTTAGAAGTTTCCATCTGACCTATTTACTATGAATTCTGAAGTGAAGTTTCTCTGATATAATAATAGAATCTAGACTTCCTAAAATAGCTATTTTTACTGTCCTAAAAAGAATAAAATATCAAAGATGGATTTAGACGATTTATTTGTACCCCTTTCTTTGAATACGGGAACTATGAGGATTAAGCCCTGTGCGTTAAAACGAAATATTAGCTATAAAAATAACATTTTAATTTCTTCATGCTTAATTAGTCCTGCTATTTCTTCATTTGACTAGTTGGGGTTGTAAGCAATTCTTTGTGAATTAAGAGATGTTAAAGACATGATTAGGTATAATTTTTTTTTTAAAGATGTAATTAAAATTGCCAGAGAACTCATGTCTCATATTTCAAAAGAAAAGGAACATAATTGTCAGTATCTGAAAAAAAATCTTTTTTGACAGTATAACTGTATTACTTATATGCTGAGATACCAAATAACTTTATGTCTAATAAGCTGTGATTTGCACAACCTTTTAAGTCTCCGTGAACTGTTCTTTGGTTGAGGAAATATGAGCAAAAGGAGATGTGACCTTAAATTATTTCTAGCAAGTCTATAAAACATACATTTTCAACTACATTGTTACCTTGTAAAGAATCTTCTTTCTTTAAAAGGACACTAAACCCTTATTATGATTAAGGTTTATTATAAAGATGTAAATACACTGAATTTAACTTTGAGAAATGTAAGCTCTTAGTAACATTGTAAAATGATTTATTGACCATCCCAAACAATAAACAACCCTTTTTCGCAGTTTAAAACTAAATCATTTTTCTCCCCAGGACAGAGGAATGTGTGTTTTACATTGTTCTGAAATGAACAGCTTATCACAATATTTATTAAAAGGACCAATTACATATTTATATACAAAGTGATCACATTTTTCTTTTTCCGAAGGCTGAACAAATGTAGTTCTTTAAATCTCTGAACATAACCAAGATTCTCTGTTCCCCTTGTTATTTTTCTTGCCTTTCTTTGATGCTTTTCTATCTCCAGGTCAACCTTTCTGTTTAATGGCTCCCATAATTACTATTCAATGTGTGGCCTTCCAGAGTACAGGTGGTGAAATGATAGAACCAGGGGTTACACCATTTCAAACAGTGACCATTCAGAGTAACAATTATCGACCACAACCCTCTCAAAAACAGCCTTTTATCCAGGTTTTAATTAATTTGTCAACTGCATTTTACAAATCAATGAACTTTTTACACAACATTTGTCTGTATGGAACAGTGTCCATGCACGATTTAGCAAAGTCCGAATATATTATATCCACAGCTACTCCTCTGTCCAAGTTTCTACTTATCTCCTCATAAAAGGAGATTATATTTGTGTGGCAACCCCTTCCTTTCATACAGTAAATCCATGCTATCACTAATAACACATTTTTCTATTACACATTCCCATATATGGTCCCTTGACACCCCCTCAGTTATTACCCTTGAACAGAAGTCAGACTTACAGGTCTTGGTGAAAACTTGAATCCTTTTTTAAAATTAAAGGTACAATATATGTTTTACACCAGTCCACTGGTATATTGCCAGTATTTAGGAATTCTGTAATAATGAAGAGGTTCAGTTATTGAGGACTTTTGGGTGTAATTCCACTGGTCCTGGTGCCTTTTTCCACATCAAATTTATCTAATTCATTTTTGATCAAATCCATACTTTCTGGTTCATCTGTAGTCACATGAATGCAATTTCCCACTATATATTCCCCAATGTTTGTTTTTTTATATAAACAGAGGTGAAAAAGTCAATAGCTTTCTCCTGTCCTCTGTTTTCTTTTGGTTTTGTGAAACCTACATGCTCTTTTTGCCATTGAAAGATGTTACAACATTACAACATTTTGTATGATTTTTCTTATTTTCTTTAGCATGTTGCCTTTCATTTGGTATTTTTTCCTGCCTGATTTTTTTTTTTTGCAAGTTTAATTTATATTTTATATATTTGCAATTTTTCAAATGAACAAACTTTTCCCTCCTGATTTATATTTAATGATTGCACTTTTTTTTGTCGTTCAACCCCTTTAGTTGCGCTGTAAGAAACCCACATTGGCTATCATTTTAGCCTCTTATATTTATTTTACCCAGAGAATAAATTCTGTTATGTATTTACCCAAAATAAATTTCATTTTAATGTAAAAATCTGGCAGATTAGTTTTAATTTCATTATTTATATTATTATATCCTCTTTGCCCTTCCAATGTCTTCTACACCTTCCAGACACAAGACGCTATCCTGTCACACACTCCCCCTCCTAAGATACCTACAACATGCAGTGATGACAAATTAAATCCTTAATAAACATACCATCAATCATTTCTATTTTTACCTTATATATATTTCATTCACACCTAGAAAGGTATAGACTAAACTATGCATGGAAACAAGTTATTACCCCCCCTTTATTTGCTGGCTATCTGGTAGTAAATGGACAATTTCTCAGTGGCTGCATTAAATAAGGAGATAAAGCAGTTTTCAAAGAACTTGCATTAATCTTTTGATGATGCAATCTATACAGATAGAAATGTAAATGTTCGTTTGTTCAAAATCTTAAATCTCCAAAAGTTCTTCACCTATTGCTTTGAAATTTTGACACAACATTGCATTTGAATACGTCCACGTTTTTATATCTATATATTATGTATAATTCATACCTGTGACAAGTAAAAACTTGCTTTTTAAAAAATAGCGCCATCTGTTGGACTTAAAAGCAATACACGTTATACTAAATATTTTACGATTCTATTTCAGTGTTTCCGATTGAGCTGTGTCAATCTGTGTTTGAATTGAAATATTTTGTTAGTATTTTTTTTTTCTTTGTTTTTTAGTTATCTTTAGAATTGTGCTGTTTAGATCTAGACACGGATTGCTTCTCGCATGGACAATTATATGTTGCGTGTTCTAGAGTCGGAAAACCAGACAATCTCTATATCTGCACAGGCAATAGAACTACAAAAAATACGGTACAGCCACAAGCATTGTGAAATTAAACATATTAGAGAAATTTCTCTTTTCTTTCTTTTCCATTTAACCAGACTGAGCCACAGCAACGCATGGCGGACGGGTACAGTTTGTGAAAAGAGTGTCTTTGTAATAAAAAACAGGATATACAATATAGAATATTTTGTTGTGAATACACCTAATTTATTACAGATGCATTTTCTCAAAAGCTTTAATTTTTCTGTGACCCATTGATTATTCACTCTTAGTTCAATCCTATTTGCTGATTTGTTTGTGATATTTTTATTTGCCTTTTGAGTGTAAATTGTCTAGACCAGCAGTTCTCAACCTTGTTGAGACCGCGACCCCCCTCTGACGTCACCGCGCTGCGCGGCGTGTTGACGTTTCGCCCGAACGTCATCACGCCGTGCGTCACGTGGTGACATTCGGCTGAAACTTCATCATGCCGCGTGTCACGTGGTGACATTCGGCCGAAACGTCATCACGCCGCGCGTCACGTGATGACATTGCGGCCGAAACGTCATCAAGTCGCGCGTCACGTGGTGACGTTTCCTGCCGACGTCACCCGCAGGAACCCTTATAAGAAGGGTTCCTGCGGGTGCTTCCGGGTGTCGGCGCGGTTCTCGACCCCAGTGGGACTGCTGGTCTAGACTATGTAATATGCACAATCATTTTTATCTACATCGCTATTCTTTAAGAAGTCATCTAAAATCATTTACCAAAGTTGATGGATCTCAGTTGGGAGTTGAAAATCATATTTTTCGTTTTCTAAAGTAACTTTGTCACATGAGGATATAAATGAACAGATGTACATTTACTATCTTTTTCCACCTCATATCATAACTACTGCCTGTGGCTGTCTGCTTATTGCACATAGATTTTAATTTCATGGATTCATGGAATTTTACACAGTTTCTTGAATATGCTTCTAATCAATAAAATCTTAAACATTTTTGAACACCCTTGCTGCATTGAATACACATAATTTGACATATTATTAAACACCATAACGGTTAATATGTAAAAAAATAAATAAATTGTGGATGCTTTGCAAAACTGCTTACTGATTAGTAAAATAAATTGTCACAGAAGTACCAACACAGACTTACTATCTCGCTTCATGACTAATTTACAGGCTTTCTTTATAACAGGAAGATATTCTTCAGACAAATTATTGTGCGTAACCGTGGCGCTACCAATGCAAGTTTTTGAGGACCTGCAGGAGGCTGTCTAACATCTTGGGAGACTGCAGGCTGCTGGACTGCCTGGTGTGTCATCAGCCTTAAATAAATATTTTATAGGAAAGACATATCTTAAATCACACCAGACAGTGCAGTTATGTTTATGGATGTGTCAGAAATGAAACAGGATTATTTTGGGATAAAAATATCTCTTTAAGATTTTATTTTGTTTTAACATTCACCATCATCGATTCCATTCATTGATATTATCTTCCCTGTACTTTTTTTGGCATCTTAACAGGAGACATCTCAGTGAAGGAGCCAGTCACAATTAGCAAGTGATATAAATACCATACACAGTCAGACTAAAAACCTACTCTGAAGGACATAACTTTGGACTAAATGATAAAAGATTTATCTCTATGGCCTTGCCATTTCCCTAGAATGTGTTATCAATTATTGGAAGATTAAACTCACTCCTCCAAATGATTTCACTATTTTTTTCATGATTAAAATGTTAAAAAAGCCTATTGGATTCTAATAGAAAGCAATGGTTCATCTTCTATGTATTCTCTAAATATACTTGGAAATTGCATATATTATAGAGCATTTATAGCATGAATGGATGTACATAGAGGCTGCTGCTATCAGATACAAGGTGAGGAGGATGCAGTTACCCCCTGATTGATGGAAAACGATAATAACCTGCATTAGAGGGCTGATTTTTCATTAGTACTGTTCAGTATATTACAGCTGCTCTAACAGCTGTCCTAGATCCTCCCAGTGAGCAAGCGCTACTTCAGTATAGGCTGCGGTTCAGGTCGGGTCCCTGGCCTATACTGAAGGATGCTAGCTCAGGAAGATCTAAGTAGGCTAGCCTAATGCAGGAGCGATGACGTCACTCATCAGCGTCTGCACTGCAGGGGAAGGTGCTGATGAGTGATGTCACTTATCAGCACTCGGTGCCAAAAAGGTCCGCCACCACTGGTATATTAGGTAGAAATTGATTATATACTTTAGAAGCAGTTATTCTTTGTGAACAGCAAAATCCACTGATCAGCTTGTCTTCCATAAAAAACTGGATATTAGCTCAGGAGAGAGTCACTGAGGGGTTACTTATTAAAGGGTGAATTGGCCTGGCTTAGTGACTTTGCATTTGTTTGAGTCACTACAATCAGGAAGATGCAGATGTACTTCTCCTTATTCATGAAGCAGTGGATAGGGCCAGACACTGTTGGATGCGTAGTTCTCCATAGTAAGTCAGACAATAGTGGGATGAAAAGTAATATGATTTCCCCCAGTGAAGGGCAGAGACTCCTGTGATAGACTCTGTCACTTGCTGAATTACTTCTGCACAGGCATGCAATGTGATGCGAAGGGTGTTGTTAGTTGAATTGAAGTCTCTGAATTCATCACATTGCAGTGTTTTTTAAATAAGTGGAGTTGGAGAAACTGGCAAAGGAACGTGAATTCAGGCCTTTACGCCGTGTCTCTCCGTCCTTTAATAAATTAACCTCCCCAGTCATCCTTTGATTTGATGCAGAAAATATCAGACCAGCTGTCCTTGTGTAAAACATATGAAGGGATTGTCTACTTTCTCTGTCTAAGTGAAACAGAATGAGTATAAGAAGCAGGTGTTTATGCAATGTTTATGCATGTACATTTCCAAAATAGTAAATCATTTTTTAAAATCTACCAGTTAAAAACTGTATTGTATATAATGAAGCTGATTGACCTAAGAATAGCAGCATGCTGAAAAGACAAGTAAACTTCAAGACACTTTCTTTAGTGTCTTAATTGCTTTGAAAACTGGAAGACTTACTACAATGGAATTCTTTACCCCTTTGTCTCCGACAGGTACATTCCCTCTCCACCTTCAAAGCCAAATTGAAATCCTATCTGTCAGAGCACTAGCACTGATTCTTATCATTGATTTTATATATAATTTTTATGTTTAATATCTGTATATATCTATTGTATTTATCTATTTATTCACTGTATTTATCTATATCTATTTTGATCTATTTATTTGTATTTATGGACCTATGACGCCACAGCTCTTATTGTCCTATCTGTGTATGTAAGTCTTCCTCCCACTTAGATTGTAAGGGCAGGGACCTCCAACCTCTTGTGTCAATCACAAACTAGCACTTAATTTGATGTACCCTTGTAATATTTTACTTGTATGCACTTTTCCCTTGTTTGTATTGTACTTGTATCGCTGAATTGTACAGCGCTACGTACATTTGTGGTGCTTTATAAATAAAATTATACATCCATACATACATAATACTTTGGTTACAAAATAGTTGAAAGAATATTGTAATGAAGGAATTTTGCATAGCATCCAAGACCAAGTATGATTGCTGTAATACAAAAGCATGATCTCAGTAAGAGAACAACTGTATGTAAGGTGCATTATACTGTTGAAGGCTAAATAGATGATGTGTATGTATATTTGTATGTATGTATAATTTTATTTATAGAGCACCACAAATTTACGCAGCACTGTACAGTTCAGCAATACACATAAAATACAGACGTGGGAAAAGTGCATTAAACAATACATGTACATATAATAACACAACGATATTTCAGTTAAGTGCTAGGATGTGGTTGACACAAGAGGTTGGAGGTCCCTGCCCCATAGAGCTTAGAATGTAAATTGGCTTACATACACAGACAGAAGGGTAATAAGAGCTGTAACATAACAGGTCAATAAATACAAATTTTAAGCATACATAACTAATTAATGATAAAATAAAATATATACATAAAAATCAGTGATAAATATCAGTGCTAGTGCTCCAAAAGGTAGGATTTCAGTTTGAACATATATACTGTATAAAAAAACAGTAAACTCTGGATATGAATGGGTAGCGCTAAACAAACAAATTAGTCAATAAATAAATAATATCAAACATAAAGTCCAATAATATGCAGCTCTTTTCTTCAACATGCAGGGGAATCCACAATCCACCTCAAAGTATAAACAACAAAATCCTGAAAGAAAAAGCACAAGAACAAAAACACACAACAGTGCTTTACCAAATAAACATATGGCAAAAGGAAAGAATTAAACGCCACCAATAGTATAAATCCAATGAAGGATCATCACTCAAAAAGTGTATAAGTGAAAAATGATCTTGAAATAACACCCAAAAAGGTGAAACGTGTATATAACACTCTAGTAGTGAGAATGCTCACCAGACATCTTCTTTAAATTAGACGTATAACAAATGCTCTGCAGAAATTCACCAATTGGCACTCTTGCATCAAGTCTCCAAATCACAGCAGTATTCAAACAATAGCCGGTCTATGCAGCAGTACTCAACTTATTGGATGTTAAAAAAGTGAAAGATACCATCTTAGTGTAGCATATCACTTTTAATTGAAGAGAAAATAAATAAAAATATAGTCACAAGCGAGCAATATCAAAAAACGTTTGGTACAAACAGACAGAAGAAATAATCTCAATGCGTTTCTTTGCCCAATGTTAGCAACTTCATCAGGAGATAATAATCTCCTGATGAAGTTGCTAACATTGGGGAAAGAAACGCGTTGGGAAATATAAGACATCCCCTGAAAATAAGACATAGTGTAACTTTGGGAACAAAAATGAATATAAGACACTGTCTTATTTTTGGGGAAACACGGTAAATACATTTTCATCAATTTACAGAATTAATCTTATTGGGCCTTATTGAATAAAGACTAAAGGATCTGAATTTACATCTATTCGTCACTTTCCCATGTTGGCTAATTGATCAAACTCAGCAATGTGGTGAATATGCAATGACAACTACAGTAGCGATCTTACTTCCGCTATTGACTAGTGGCGGAGTGTGTCTAAGGAGCAAATGCGACTAGGTGTACTACTCTGAATTCACCCATCTGACTTCACCACATCAGAGTAGCGAATTGGGGGGCTGATGGCAGGGCTCCGTATTCTACCTCTATCAGACTGACTACACCACACTATGCATCTGACAGTGATCACCTCTGTCTGCTTGTTCAATAAGTCTAATTGCCGCTTAGTCAATAATGAGAAGTTAATTCACAACTAATTTGGTGGTGCGACTCAAATTGTTGCAAGGTGATTTTGACAGGTAAATTCACCCTTTATTTACTCAGCCCCATTGTCATAACGCTCAGCATCTGCACAAATGATTCATACTTTTGTAAGTGTGAGATCATTTATGCAGATGTTGAGCATAGTGGAATGCTCCTTAGATTCAGAACATGATAATCACTTTCAGTTAAGAAAAGTGGGGGTGGGGTGGGGGGGTATCTTATGAATTGATGGAATTAATAATTATCTAATTATAAATTCATAGGCGTTGTCATCGTTCATTTCATTTATCTTTGTATTTCTTTCTCCATAAGTCATATAGCTTCTGAAAGCTATGTTAAAAATGAATATCCCTTCTGTTTTCTATCATCCAAAATGGTCCAGTCTTTCTCAGTAAGTCAATAACTAGGAAATGTTATGGGAGATTTAAGGTTATTTAAATGTCAGTGTCTTAGAAATCTATCAAGCACAAGAATTGGGATCAAGCAGACGTACAGTAAGTATTAGAAAGGTTAAAGCCTCAGCCAAGGAACTTAATGAGTTACCAGTCAGCGACTGATGCTTTTTCTAAGATAATAGACCGCAAGGACTAAAGCAGGAATGTTTATAGAGCAGTAGACAATAGGTCCTTCAGACAGTAGGAATGGGAATTATGCCTGGTTTATTAAAATGAATAACTGTGTAGAATTATTTGTCTATTATTATCAAGTCTTCTTCTGTAAAAGACTTTTATTAAATCCATCTTACATAGGGAAATTACAGGAGTAAATCCTTTAGGACTAGGCCTAGCCCTCAATGGAGTGTTTCTCTATTCAGTGCGGCTGTTGGTTTTGTTAGATGGTTTGGTGAAGCTATTGCGTGGAACTTACAAACTATATATTATATATACTTTCTTTAGCAGCAGATTTATATTCCGCAGTGCTGCATAGTTCGGCAGTACAAATACTCTTCACACAGAGAACTGTGGGCTAGAACTTACATTATAATATTTCATTACAAGGAACATGCAACCTATGTTTACCTATATTTACCTGTATATCAGTTTTGCAGAGAATACGCAGTCAAAGAGACCGGTTTCACTCAGCGGGGCCACTACTAGGTGCATCTTAACCTTGGAGTGTGTTCAAGACCTATTAACACATATTAGGCTATAGCAACATAACATGCACATTCATAGACACAGTGCAGTGGTGTCACATTAAGACAAAGAAGCAAGTATTCCTATATATACAGCAGTTAATGGTATATGAATTATGCAAGAAGCTCTTGATATGAGAGGGCTGCAAAGTGAGTTTCAAGTTGAGATGATAGCAGGCTGATTAGAAAAGTAGAAGCAATAATGCATAAGTGATTCCATTTAATGAAAACAATAAATATAATACAAACATGATTATTATCTAAACTAGCTATTTAGAATCAGGCTGCAATCTAATAGCATTAGCAGTTAAGCAACACAAATGTGTAAGGGCACTGACTTTACATCTACTGGATCTTCTTGATTCTTCCTCCCAAGTATAATTATGGGTAGAGTTTAAAGGGCAGAAATCAGAACTAGGAAATGTCACAACCCCCTTTTTATTGAATATAGTTAGGATGGTGCAGATCCTCTTTGCAGGAAAATTTTACTAAAGGTGGGAAATAATTTATAAAACAAAGTGCCAAATTTCCCTCAACAAAAAAAAAAAATGCCAATTTCTGCAAACTTTGATCAAATATTTTAATTATGATTTATATAAAACAAGGGAAAATATCAAAAATCTATTTTTTTTTCATTTTCATGAAAAAAACAAAGGAATAAAAATTGTTGAAAAACAAGAAAAATTGGCAACAATGACCCAGCCAACCTGTAACTAGCTAAATTGACCCTTTTCAGTAGGCAGGGTGCTTGCTCTGCAGCCTGCTTAACTCTTTGGAGCTTATTGTTGAATGTATGAACAGTCGCGTAAAGGTCCAAATTCACATTTATTCTCCACTTCCTGTTCTTTGCATATTCAGCAAAATCTGTGATGAGGCAAATTCGCAAATAATTTGGGAAACTCAATGGCACTTTGCATCAATTTGTGTGCGTGTGCACAAGTAATGCACATATTCATCAAATTTCAGAGTCTGTCACAGTAGCAAATTCAGCAAGGCGTATTGTATTGCATTCACCAGTTTTACTTCCCCAGATTAAAGTGGTGAATTAGGGGGCTGATGGCAGGGCTGCTACTCTCCGACTGACTGACTACAACACACTATTTAGGAGATGGCTACAGACCTCATTGCTTCTTTGCTATGGGAATCCATTGTTTAGTGAATATGGAGTAGATACATAATTCCTGATCTTTTGAAGCATAGCGACCTGAAATGATGAGAATTCATTTCGACAGACAAATTCTCAATTTGATGAATAAGCTCCTTTGTCTCAATACTGAAACTCAGAACTGTCGCAGTCACAATTTTACAATGGGATTTGCTATGGGAAAAAATATAAATGTCAATCATATATATATGACGCTTCCTCTTAGCTCCGCCCAACCTGACTCGAGAAAGAAAAGTCAGACTGACAGGGAAATAGACAGTGAGAAACGATAATATAAAGATACATTTTTTAAAATACATCTATTTAAAAAAAAAAATCATTTATTTCATTAGTGGAACATAATTCAGTATTCGAGTTTTCAGGTGACAGGTGTACCTTAAAGGATATATCTTTAGGATTATAGTGCTACTGCTTTATTAATGTATATATGGACATGTGCTTTAAGCCCTTTGCATTAGGTTGATCTTTTGAAGCTGAAATCTTTGTTAAACTTTTCTTCTTATTTCATCGAACCGCTTTTTTCACTTCCTCACTTGAACTGAAAAGCCTGGATGATTTTTATCATCCGTAGCTTGAACAAAATAACACATGGAGCATGCAATAAGCACTCTTTGAAAAACACAGATGTTCAGTGTTTATTTTTGAAAGCTCACAAGGCTTACTCTGTTAGGAGAAGTCTGACATTTAGTAATTCATTTATTTGCCAGTATAGTGGATATAGAAATAAAAAAAAAAAAAAAGATTTGTTTTATTATTTCAATGGTTATGAAATGTTCCTCTGAGAAGTAACGCATGATACATTTAATACTTTTTTGATATGTATGATTATGGTAGTTAACATCATTCATTTGCTTTTTTGGAGATAATATAATTTTTGAGTTGCAGAACAGATGGCTACTTGAATGATCTGGCTGTGGTTGTTACTAATCATGATGTCATAATGTATTGATTTGCAGAATTTCAGCAGTTTCTGTTGTCGTCATCATTAAAGGAGAACTAAAGGTCTAAAACAAGATAGAATTATTAAAAAACTTACCAGTTATAGTGTTGATTCGCTACAGTAAAAGCATGAGATGTGCTATAATCAGCCAGCACCTGATGATTCTTCACAGCGTGTTGGCTGACAGAGAAACCAGTGCAAAGCTCCTCCCAACTTGTTTCACCGGTGGTGATAAATGGTTGAAACATCATCACATTCATTGTGGGGGCCAATGAGAACACTCCCTGCAATGAGCATGATGATGTGTGAGGCTGGTGAAACAAGTAGGAGGAGCTTTGGTGCTGGCTTCTCTGTCAGCCAGCACTGTGAAGAAGCATCGGGTGTTGGCTAATTACAGCACAGTTCATGTTGTGACTGTAGAGATTCAGCACTATAACTGGTAAGGTTTTTAATAAGTCTATCTTGTTTGATACCTTTAGATCCCCTTTAATAATGATTCTGTAATTCTGTACAATACAGCAAAAGATTGGTAGTGAAAACACAGATATATGCACAGAGAATCACCAGGGTAGTAATGATAACCATCCGTCACTATATAGCAATCTCATGGGTGCTTTTTATGGGAAGAGTTTCCTACCATTCACACGTTTCAGTTATGTCACGGTGACTGGTCTAGACAGAAATCTATATTGGAATCCATTTATTGTGTAAAGTTGCTGCTGTTTCTTCCAGTTTAATTAAAAATATAGATATGTGTTATATTGTTCTTTATTCTCTGTAAGTCTAAATACAGCTTTGTATACACTAAAGGAAGACAAACAGGTGACATCAGTACATAAAAAATCACTTATTTTCTTGGGTCCTCAACATGTGAGATTGTCAGGAGCTAGCATACATATGCAGCAGTACTATTCACACACTGCAATGGTGGCATACATGTAATATGCTGTTATCTATATGCTTTTGGAAATAACCATTATTCATATCACTTATTGTTGCATTTGTGTAAATGAGTGTTGTCATTTTGGCTGTGGATGTTACTGACCATTATAAAATGCGAAATGACAGAAATACTGAATGAACAAAGAGCAAACAGCAGATGCAGTTTGTACAAAGTTGAAGGAACAGCTTCCCAATCTGTGTAATCGTTATAAAGGCATATAAAGGTAAAGATATTGTATCAATTATTTATTTATTTGTGATAAGGCACTAAGTGCCGTGTATTTCTTTTGCGCTTTTTCATAGCTTTTTTGTTTTAATCACTGTTCAAGAAGTGTTGAAGCACACTAAGTAATTGAAAAAGCTGCAATCAAACGATTTTGGAATCATATCTTGGACTTCATTTATTTGGACTTTAATTGGACTTTTTTTGGACTATTTTTCGGTTTGTTTTTCACCCTATATAGCGCCCCCTAAGTTTTGTTTTTTGTTCGTTATAAAGGCATGCAAGTATATCAGGCAGGGGAAATTATTTCTGACACATTTTATTAATAAAGTTTCATTTTCCAAAGTTTACTCTATGTTTCAGTAAGCAGAATACAACTTGACTTTTAACTTTTTTGCTTCTTCCACCTCTCCTACAAGTGCAAGTACCCTAGATTCTAGAAAGTGCAGCAATATAAAGATTGAGCTACAGGTATAACATTTTTTTGAATAGGTTGAACTTGATGGACATGAGTCTGTTTTCAAATTTACTATGTAAATATAACTAGGCCATGGTTTGCCCACTATAAGTAAATTTATTAACAGTTCATTAAAATGAGGTCAGATTTTCATGTGTCATTAAGAAAAAAAAGTCCAGGTCAATATAAATATGAACCTCTCCACTATCTTGGTGCTCAGTTGCCTTCTTTTCCCTGTCCCTACCTACTACCTCATAGCCTGCCTTAGTCTGCTGTAGCGCTTAGCGCTACAGTGCACCTCTCTCCCTCCCCCCAGCAATGATTTTAACTTCCTGTGATAGACAGGAAGTTGAAACAGTGCTGGAGAGAGGAACACTGTTGCGCTAAGCGCTACAGCAGATGGAGCCAGGCCACTGAAGAGTTAGGTAGGGACAAGGAAAATGAGGGGGCTAGCACCAAGATAGCACCTCCCCCCTTCAAAGGGTATGAAGTAGGGAGAAGGAAGGAGGGGGCAGCACAATGGGGGTGAGGCAGAATAGAGTGTTAAGTGGTTGTGGCTGTAACACAGTGTGGGAGGGGACTTGTGGGGGCAGCATGGTGTAGGATGTGGTTGTGAGCACAGCACTGTGTGGGAGTGGGTTGTGGGAGCAGCACAGTGTGGGAGTGGGGTGCAAGGGAAGCACAGTGTGGGAGGGGGATTGTGAGTCATGGAGTATGAGGAATGGGGGGGTGTTGTGGGGCCGATAGCTCAGGGGAAACAGGGACAGGAAGGGAAGGAAATCAGCAGGGAGGGGACAAATGTCCCTTTTGACAAATTCCCAAATAATTGAAGTCCAGTTTCTCAGATTTGATATAAATACTGTGATTTCCCATTACAAGCACTTATTTCTCTTACCCAGGCAACTCAAATAAACAGAGCGCCAAAAGCAAATGGAATGAAAGAGAAAAAAAGGAGTGACTCGCTAGGGAATAAAAGCAATCACACCAACACAAAAAACTCCTCACAATCATCTGTTAAAGAAAAGACTCTATGGATTCTTCCAGTCCTTTATTTTATAAAGTGATTATGAGCTTAAGCTGCCATGAAACAAAGAATTAACTTCAGGTTGGAGAACAGCTTTAAGCTGTGATCTAGGTGTTGGGTGAAGGCAGACCTATCAATTTAATATGGGACTTAGCCAAAATGCAGGAAGAGTGGATATCATTATGTTGGTGTGAAGGTGACAATATCTCTGCAGGTTTCATCCAAAGATGGTGAGTAGGAGAAAAGGGAAGATCACTTTACCTGTAAATATGTCAGGGTGGGAGTTACAGTGGCCTGTTCAACAGGTAAACAATGTCATGTCCTCCTCTAACGAGAAGCTCATGTGATATGGCTGGGTTGAAAAGAGTTGTCATTGCTATACTGATTATTGCTAAGAAGCTGTGCAACATATGTCCTGGGAAATCAGGGCCCCTATCAATTCTAGGTCCAATAAGAGAAACAGAGAACGTTACTCCTGAATTAGGCAGTGTGTAGGCTGACTTTGTGGTAATCTGGAAATATTGATACACCTGTAGAATCAGATCACTGTGACTGGTCAGCAGGTAGATCAGTATTGTGCCAGAAGCCTATCATTGATCAAGATTTGAGAAAAACTTTTTCATTTATTTTTTGCTATATAGTTGCTGTTTAAGTTATAATATTAATTACTGAAAAAAGTGCAATGCAGATATTAACGCTCTCACAGTCAATACTCACAAATTGTAGATCTTAAAGCACAATGAAAATGTTAAACATCTTTTTTCGTAGCTGTGCAAGGCCAACACTTGAGAAATTCTTATCTTAGAAAATAATTGCTTGTTCAACCAGAATAATTATTATATGATGGACCATTCCATGTTTTTAAATCAATAAGTATAGAAATAAATAGTAAATATAAATAAGTAAATATGTAAGTTTATTTTCATTTTATTTTTTTTAAATCAGTGACACAGTGCAACTGGGTATGAAATGTAGAATACTATTAAGACCCATTTAAGAAGTAAAATTACGCCTGCTTGAATTAAAGCAATTAGAGAGGCAGTTATGTATTTGTGTCAGAAATGGAATGAATTCTCATTAGCATGCTTTTTATTAAATCAATGACTGATTCAGCAATTCCAGTATGTGTCCTGTTTTTACAATAAGGATCGATTTATACAAAAATATTTATGCAATTCCCACTTGCGTCCATCCTTTTTTTCTAGAATAATCTAAGCATATTGGTAATATCCATAGCTGTTATGTTTGAGCTGCCTTTTTATTATTGTCATATAAAACCCCCTCAGGACTGCCACCAGAAATTATACCCCCCCCCCGCCCAGCCTGAGAAATGGGGCACTTCAAATTGAAATTGTATTGTTTTACATGACTATGTTACACTGGAAAATTCCAAGTTAAATTGCTAAATGCCCAGTAGACCATCCTTTTCATTGGTCAGTTTTCAGAATTCTGCATGTGACTGGCTGGATGGGGCCCTTATGTGTGTTGACCTGTTGGCAGTCCTGAAGGCCTTTGATACATTTCCCCTAATGAGTGGCACTGGGTAATAACCTCTGCAGAAAAAGCAACATGTCTGATTTAACTGGTACTGTATTAAATGTGTTATATTACCTTTTTGTAACTATATTGTAGAAATGTTGCTGCTGGTTTTATCTCCCTGTTTTTCCCCCATTTTTATGATTGACTGGTTGATAGATAGCAATACAATAAAGAAATAAATGCACAAAAAGCACAGAGGATTGATTTGAAAACACTTTGGAATAAAACATGTCACAGAATGGCAACCCCCTTATTTCAACTAACAGGAACACTTTAAGAACACTTAAAGGAGACTAAAGTCCAGTTTAACCCTACTTGTAAAAGTGTATATTTTGCCTTTAATGTTTTACAAAATATCAAACTAAAATTCTATAAAATAAATTAGTAGAAATCTACAGTATTAAGTGCAATGTAAGGTAAACGCAGCATTAAAAGCAGGAAGGATTGATCTATAAGAGCCTATGAATTATGTCATGTAGATTTCTTGAAAGCTTTAATATACCTGTTTAATAAAATACTTATATTGTGCATGGGAATTGCTTTGTAGAATTGCACCATACAGAGTGTTTCTGTACAGGGAATTGATGTTTTGACTACTCATAGCAGGGGTTGTTATTTTATTCATTGTAATTATACCATTCATTCATAATAATCTTTTGTGTGGCGATTGGATCAGTCTTTTCTCAATAAAGCTTCTAAAAAGAGGTCTAAAATGCTTTACATTTTAGTAATTCTATATTTCCACCATAGAATAAACATAAAATATATGTTGAAGCAAAAAATTGGCGTCTAAGGTGTCAGGACAGGTGATCCCAAGAAGATGCATAGAACTTCACACTAGAGGGTGAAATTTATTAATAATGAAAGCATCGATATTGCGATATCGAAGGGATTTTTTACCGATATCGCGATATCAATGCTATCGATATCGTGATATTGGAATTTTGCCGATTTCGATACTACCGATAACGAATTTCGGCCGAGCCATTGATTTCAATGGCAGAACAGCTGAAATTCCGATATCGCTTTATCGATATTGGTAAAATCCGATATTGCGATATCGATGTAGGCAAAATTCCGATATCATGTAATTTACCGATTTTAATAAATTTCGCTCCTTAGATTCATTGCCAAATGGGTGAATTCACCTCACTACAATTTAAGCCACATTGCCAAAATAGATGCAAATTCACTTCTCGCTATTAGCCAAGTGGAGAATACACTTGTCAAACAGGCAGACAGCAGCAATTACTGTCAAATTTGGTGAATTCTAAGTGAAGGGCAGTGACGTCAGTCTAATCATATCCCACTAACTGTATTCTGTGAATATTCTATCTATATCTATGTCACTTTGTCCCTAGGTCATGTTGTCACTTAGTCGCAGTCACCATAGTCACTTTTGAATGAATAGTCGCCTTACGCTACACTGAAGCCCTGCCGTCAATACCCCCCAATTCGCCACTTTGAAATGGTGAAGTGAAACAGGTGAATTCGGAGCAGTTCACCTAATCGCATTTGCACCTTCGATACATTCTCCTGTTAGTCAATAGTAGAAGTACCTGTGTACATTGCACGCAAAGAGATGTAAAGAGCTCCAGAAGTTTCTAATTATTGTAGACACCTGAATTGGTCACGTATTTGCCACTTCTCAGAGTTTATTCAATCTGTGAACATGGGGAAGTGGCAAATAGATGTGAATTCAGACCTATACGTGACTATTTGAACGTTAGACAATGACGCATAGTTATGGCTGCAGTGTGGCATTGGAGAAAAACACCTAAGGAGTTATTAACCAGTGTGGGAAAACCCACTGCTGATTTAAGGTACAGCTCTTGTATTGGATCATTTCATTGCTGCAGATCTTTTAATCTGTTCAATAAACCTTACATGCTAAGGGAGATGTTTAAAAATATCATAAAAGTTTTCTTTTGGTATATTGTATTCCTTTAATTAGGTCGAAATATCAATAACGCCGATATCAATATTTATTAATCCCCTTCTGACCATTTTGTTAACGCTGAAAAGTGTTCGCTTTGTTGAGGCAGGCAAAACCCCATTATTCCCTATGGAGATGGTTGACAATATTTTTTTCTTAATCCCCATTGAAAACATCAGCAATATCGATGGAAAAGGAGCTGCATTGGAAAGTAATGTAAAGTGTAACAATATTAACATATCAATATTATCGTTATCAGTCTTTTTTCAATACATTTAAAAAAATGTGATATGAAAAAAATGGTGATAACACGGGAAAATGGATTAATTTGCTGCAAATAGGTCGAAATGACCTTGATAAATATTCCCAGTTTCTATGCAGGTCACCCATACTCTGTATAAAGCTAGCCTAAAATGTAGTAGAAAAGGTATTGAAACTGGAATAATGATTCTGGCTTTTTTATTTCCGAAGGTGCCGTGTTCATTCTCATATAAAAATACACAAACAAATGGTGGTGGAAGAACTCTTTCTTGCAAACCCTTTATTGGGTGAATTATTACACACAACAGGTTTTGGTGTTTTTGTTAAGTGTACAAACAAACTAGCCCATACCATACTATTTTTCATACTAACCTTATAACCTTTGCGCTAATATATTTTGCAGGAATTTTTGCTAAGACAGGGATCTTGTGCCGTGCAGTTGAAGATATTTGTAAGTAAAAGAGTATAATGTATAATATAATATTACAGGAGACTAATTATGGGCGAAAGTTATTAAACTTGGAAAGACAGATTTTTCTACATTTTTGATGGAATGCTAGCCATACTACCTAACCATCAAAAAAAAAAAAAAAAAATCGAGATCGAAAAACTCGATCTTCAGAAATCTCCCGAGAACAATGCGAAATTTCTCCCAGTAAACTTGGAAAGACCCAGAACGTTCTTTCCGAGTTTAATAAATTTCGTCTTTTATATGTTGTTACACACTCCATAAGATAGGATTCTGGGGAAGCAGTTTCTTGATTATTTTTCATTCATTTAGGATGAAGAGGGTTCAATAACTGGTTTTTAAACAATGTGTGTATCACTTTACACTACCTACAATATGGTGAATGTTTTCCAATATGTATTACATGGATATATAAATACTATCACTAATTGAATATATGTTAATGCGATGTTAGTATGATGAGTATGTGCTAATACCACTAATTGAATATATATTAATATCCGCCTGAAACATGTTGTGTGTAATTATTCACCCAATAAAGGGATTGCAGTGATTGCTGCCTTCTTCCACCATGGTTTGTTTGTTTGTATTATTATAATTATTGTTATTTCATTAGTAGAACCTAATTTAGTATTAGTTTTGAGGTGACAGTGACAGAAATCTACTTTTTGAATGCCACCTTGTCACAAAATCTAAATGCGTACATTTATCTTCATTTTTACATACCTGGAAGTTTTATATGATTTTTTTTTTTGGTTAAAACTGTGTTTGTTTTTGTACATTCCAAAATAATAATGCAATTTGTTTTTTTCCTCAACAGTTTATCGCATTTGCTTCCTTGTTCTTCATTCTGGTATCTATAACAACCTTTTGCTTGGAGACTCATGAAGCATTTAATACTATAATTAACAAAACGGAAATGATTAACAATGGCACAGAATTAGTGTCATTGATTGAAATAGAAACTGATCCAGCCCTAACGTATGTAGAAGGAGTATGTGTGGTTTGGTTTACATTTGAATTTTTAGTACGTGTTACTTTCTGCCCTGACAAACTTGAATTCATCCGAAATCTTTTAAATATTATTGATTTTGTGGCTATTCTGCCCTTTTATTTGGAAGTTGGACTGAGTGGGCTCTCCTCCAAAGCTGCTAAGGATGTTCTAGGGTTCCTCAGGGTTGTAAGATTTGTTCGAATCCTTCGAATTTTCAAACTGACCCGCCATTTTGTAGGACTTAGAGTACTTGGACATACGCTTCGAGCTAGCACTAATGAATTTTTGCTCCTCATTATTTTTTTGGCTCTGGGAGTCTTGATATTTGCCACAATGATTTATTATGCTGAAAGAATAGGCGCCAGCCCAAGCGACCCATCGGCAAGTAACCATACACAATTCAAAAACATTCCAATTGGATTCTGGTGGGCTGTGGTAACCATGACTACTCTGGGTTATGGGGATATGTATCCAAAGACTTGGTCAGGGATGTTGGTAGGTGCTCTTTGTGCTTTGGCTGGTGTACTCACAATAGCAATGCCTGTTCCAGTCATTGTTAACAACTTTGGAATGTACTACTCACTTGCTATGGCAAAACAAAAGCTCCCAAGAAAAAGAAAGAAATATATTCCTCATGCTCCGCAAACTGGATCACCTACCTTCTGCAAGATGGACTTAAACATGGGATGCAATAGCACACAAGTAGACACATGTCTTGGCAAAGACAACAGACTAATGGAACACAACATGTCAGGTACAGTGGAATGTAATACAAAATGATTGTGAATAATATTTGGCCAATATCTGTATTATAACTGTGAAATATACATGCACATATACAATATGACGATACATACTTTCTATAATATATACTTCTATAACAATTTATATTGTAATAAATTGATGCCGATATAAGATTACATTTAGATTAAGGAGATTTCAGAAGAGTAATTATGAACTAAAAGTGTTAAAACTAGTATCAAATATCTGTATTAATATTTCAACAGACAAAAACATTAGTCATACGTTACGTTGCTTGCACTGAACCTTGAAAAACTTGTTGCTTGGCAACAATAATTTTCCATGGCATAGAACAATTTATTTTGTTTCACTAGTATAAAGTGTTACCGTGAGAACTATACATTAAGAACCATTATATTGTTATATTTCCTAAGCAATCTAAGTACTTCTATCATGTTGTATGAATAATATTGTGAAACTTGACATTGTGATGCTCTAATAATATAAAGTAGGGGCATCATTCATTTGTCATAAGAAAGAGTAAACCCTGTTGTACTCAATATGAAGTGCATTTATAGTGAGAATGGGTCGAAATGCGGTCCTGTCAGAAATGAAGATGGAAACTTTCACCTTACAAAGGCTAAACTGTGTAATTTCCCTTAAAAAAAATGTTGTTTTTTTCTTACCAAAAAAAAGTTACATGAAAAATATGTTGACAATCCTACATAAACTGTAGAAAACAATGACATTTCCATCAGCAAACCTTGGTAAAAATGTCCTTAAGTGTAAAATGGATTAAGATGCTACTACTGGTCCTACGGCCTGTATGAAGCCATACCATATCCCCCTCTCCCCCCCCCTCAAAAAAAAACTCAAGCTGCTCAACGGTATATCAGTAGGGGATAAACGCCATTTATTTTAGAGTGGTAAAAAAAATCACACCGCTCTACAATAAATGGGGTTTATCCTCTACTAATATATACTGTAGTTGAACAAATTAAATGTTTTTCAAATATATCTCTTGGAATTGTGAGGCTTGGCTGGGGCCCTGCTCAAGCTTGCTCCTGCAAACATATCTTTTGTCTGTAAAGTGCTGTGAGTATTTTTTTTTCTGAATGAAACCATGATACTAGAGGCAAGGGGGGATATTAATCAATGCTCTTTTCAACCTATTCACAGCCATTCAATTCTAGTCAATGCATTTTGGCAATTTTTTTTTTTTTAGTTACGACTTCTCTCGATTCATTATTATTATAAAGTGGCGACTAATAGTTTTCAGTACCGAAAATAAACAATATCAAAGGTTGTCACTGCGTTAAATCCACCACATTTTTCATTGCTTTCAATGAAAGCGCCTTTTCAATTATGACAATTTTTGGTATATAAAAAATCATGGGACTTAGAAATATTTGTGCAACCATCTCCCATAGAGAATAATGGGTTTCCATCGCCCTCAAACTGGCGAATATTTTTCGGCAACAAAATTTGTGGCATGGGGCCTAATAAACACCAATATCGGCAATATCGATATGTTTGCTATATTTTGTTGAAATTCAATATCAATATGCCTGTCAAATTATTATTCGACTTCGATAAATATCCCTCAAAGTGTTTTTCCACAAAACAAATATAAATTTCCTCGATTCTATGCCAACAATTTTGGGGTATGACATCCGACAAGATAAGGTGAACCACAACATATGAGCAGATGTAGCTTTCCTGGTTTCATTATTTGATACCTTGTGATAGGTTTTACTTTATAAGGTTATCTTGTTAACTAAAGATGCAGTCCTATAGAAATAATATCGTTAAAGGAGAACTATAGTCAGATGACATCTTTACCTATGCAGTATTATACCTAAGTGAGAAGTGTTTCTCCCCAGTAGATGTTCCATGTGAAGCAGTGCAATGACCAAACCCAGGATGCAGCGCTTAGTACCTGTCCCGGGGTTCTATGGTGCTGTGACATCCCTTGGGTCGGTTACATTTGAATATAAAGGAAATGTTATAAGAATGGATGTAGCTCTGATATTTAGCCCCTTGTGTGTAATGTGCAGCATCAGATTTCTGTAGTTCCCATATAACAACTCCTGGAAGCTGATGGATTAAAGCTCAAAGATCCAAACTTTACTGTAGCAATTCTGCATGCTTCATACACATCATCTTACAATCTACAAATGCAGTTCTTTTCCCCTCAGGGCAATAAAGTCCCAACTGAAGAGTCCTTTGGGATAACAATCCATGCAGTCCCTTGTAATGCAAAAATCCCAGGGCAAAGGCCTGGCATCTCAGAGAGGTGCAAATCTGTGTCTCCTTACATGTTGCTTCCTTCTAGAACTTCTCCTCCACTTCCTGTAACAGAAACATATATATCCCCTTTGGGACCTCCTTGCTAATTTCAATAAACCAAACGATATAATTTTAACACTTTCAGATCAACATTTTACATGTATTGTAAGAACTTCCCAGTAGATGGCGCTGTGTACCTTTTAAGGGAAATATTCCCATACAGAGGAATACTAACTCACTATACTCCATTTGGATTAAATATTTAAAGTGCACCCATCACCTGAAAATGACATTGTTTAGTCTAGCATAGCATGCTAGA
>WMED01001529.1:0-27213 GCA_019650415.1 Pipa parva
ATCAAATATTTAAAGTAAACCCTAACCATTTGTCTCAAGCCATTCACCAGTATAACCCCTCTGCTGGCAGATTCTTGTAATAAAATTGGTGTGTTGTGGCTAGCCAAACCTTTCGCTGACATAAGAGGCCACACAGCTATGTATTGCTTGCTTCCCTGTAGGACAGACAGGCCAGCCAAAACATAATCATATAACTGACTTTTCAGAAAATGACTTCTCTAGACTCTAGTGATTACAGCAGGGCAGGCAATGAAAGTTACAGTTATAAACAGAAAAGCTCGTTTCTATCTGGACAGAGCTACAGTGAGTGCTAGCACAGTTAAATAACGCTTAATGAAATCCTACCAGTCATAGTGCCACGCTGCTTTCTTCTCCTCAGAGGCTTTCCCTCCACTGATGGGTTGTTCAGTGTAGACGCGCTGACGTCTGGACGTCAATTACGTAGTGACATCAATACGTAAATAACGTCCGGATGTCACCGCAGGCAGAGAGACTTGGAACTACAACTATGACTGTTGCTGCAGGGGCCTGTACACGGTGGCGAACCGGGCCCCCCAATTTGGCCGGGCCCCTGACGCCAGTACCGGTAGTACTGGCCTATCGGCGGCCCTGCACAAGGGCATCCTCCTCCAGGCTCCTCCTGACCTAACAAAAGTCAACTTACCATTGTCGGGGTTAGTGTGGGGGGCTGCAGTAGGCAGAGTATCTAGTTCTGTAACTCCCCCTTACAGCACTCATGACAAGGTAGGGGCAAAGGGGATAAAGTGTTGGTTTTGCCCAAATCATGCCCCCTTGTTGCAATGGCCATTACCCAAATCATCCCAACTAGCCACAAACAGTTCCCTTGTCCCCCCACACTGTGCACCCCCTTTCCAATCTACTTCAGCCCCCAAATCCCCTTTCCCATACTGTGCAGCCCTACTACTGCTCCTACCTCCTCTCCCATGTAGCACTGTTCTACCAGATGTTGTGAGTCAATTCTTTTGCTCTAAGGAGTGCATCTGGGGGAGTGAATACCTTCCGATGTGCCCCTTGTGGACATTAGGGTGGGCCTGTGAAACCCCATGCACACACCTATGGTAGATATTCAGAGGTAAATTTGAGTAGTCATTTTTTTTTCCATATTCTTTTTATTGTGACATAATAAAATGATTTACAGAACGTAATTTTTGTTTGTGAATTAACAATATTTACACATTTGGTGTTATACTTACAGTATCGTTTATCTTATGTTACTGTTATTTTTGTACATTTTTGCTGTCCTTTACCCAGTCGCTTTATTTTGTTATTTGTTTGCTTATTGGTCTGTAATAGGAGGATTACCTCTTAGCATTTCTGTTTCATACCATTCTGTATATTGGAATTGTGTTATTAATTGATTTTTGATTTCTCTGGGGAGTGTGTTTATATGAGGCAATAAGCACTGAAATATATATATACGTATATATATATATATATATATATATATATAAAAATAAGGACACATTAAAAATATTATTTTTTTTTACTTTATATCCCCTTTAACACCATGACTGCCAACTCACCTGCATTTTCATCCTCTCTGCTTCCTTGTATAGCAGAAGGGAACATTCCACTTCAGTCAGCCTGGCAGACTGCAACAAGTTAGAAAATCATACAAATGAAGACTCTCACAGACACCCAGAGCCTCTGTATAAACTTGAAGAGGCGCTGGATATATAACCTAATAAGAGAAACATCAGTGACACAGGGTGATGTTCATGCCTTAATGTTTCAATATAAGTGGATCGGACCTCCAGGGAATCAAGACCTGACAGGTCCACTTTAAAAGTAGTGGTGCGGGGAATTCAGACAGTGTCAGTTTTGGAATTGCGGTGGGTATCCTCCCTCTGCTAACCCCAATGCTATTCACTCTTTTCTGTTCAAGGCTGACCTGGAAAATGAAGTCAAATGGGACCCTCACTGTTTAGTTTTACCCAGTGCCTCACTCGGGAATAAAAATGGCACAGAGAGTATAGTTTCTGTTTTACATCATTTGGGCATACTGTAACCTATCCCAAAATATCAGGTGAAAGGATTCATAAGCGCTGATAACTTACACTTTGTAAAGAGAAATGAAATGACAAATTCACAGGACACACTTTTACAAATCTGAAAAAGAATTTATTGCAGAAACCTCTGGATGTTTTTTTTTGTCACATTCATACATTTTCGTTTGTACAATTGGAAAATATTAAATTGTGGTTTAAGTATAAATAAACATATACACATCAAACATGACGTACAAAAAAAAATCACAGTGGATAAAATGGTTAAATAAGGGAAAGATTAATATTTATATTCTACAATTGCCAAATGACATATTTATACATGAGGATCGGGAAGGGATATAAAAAGATCAGGAAAAAAAAAAAAAAAGGCAATTAGTGCATTAGTAAAAAAAAATCTGGACATTACTAATACAAGTAACTCTGCAGCCAATTTATTCTCGCAAAGCGGTTTTCTTTCACTTAAAATCATTGGTTCTAGTTGCTTTATCAAAAGCATAAACCGTTGTTGTCCTGCTTTAATGCATAGAAAGACAATTGTCTGTTAGATTTGTATATTGGAGGCTGGGTCCTTACAAAATCATGAGCTAAACCTAACTTGCACAACCCTGACTTAATTTACTTGGCCAATTAAACAGTGGTTTCAGTGTAGCTGCCTATACAAGTTAGAGAGGGAAGGAATTTTAAAAATGTAAACGTATAGTAAATAGAAATGCCAATTTTACTAATTGTTTTTGCTTAAAGGACAACTAAAGCAATTAATCGAGTAGGGCAAGGAAATATACTTTCTGCTTCTTATTATACAAACCAGTCTGAGCACTGCATTATCTTCTTCACAGTCAGTGTGCATGTGCGCAGATGCGGTATTAGGAAGTGAAATCAGATGAAAGCTGAAGGGGAAGAGAGAGGACAGGACAAAGGCTGGATTATACCATCTGGAATGTTGTGATGAAGACCAACAGAATCTATGCAGAAGGACATTGACTGATTTGTATATTTTCTTGCTCCAACTTCCTGCAGCACTACTTAACAAACATTTTATTTCTCCTTTAATTGTGCCTAATTAATACATTAAATGCAAATTACAGACATGGTTTTATGTTTACTGTTTGCCCTACTGTCTATAAGAAATAATAGTGGGGTTGTGTAGGCCTTCCTGCTGTCAGTCATGTCAAGGCCTACTGGATTCTAGCTCATCTTCTTGTTATCGGGCCAATCTCCTACCCAGTCTATTATATAAGTCTATAATGGGGTTATCAATAATGATATGGACAGAAGGGATTTGAGAGATAGAAGTAAAAATATCACAGTTATCTAGGTTACCAAAGTCTTCAAAATGTTAAAAGTTATTATAGGTGCACTTTCAGAAAACGTCATTTGTATTTAATTACCGGTAAGCAAAGTCATGTTTATAAATGGCCTCTCCAATGGCAACAAACATTTGAAATTCCCAGATGTAATTTAACAGATTTAGAATTGTACAGTTCAAGTACTTTAAGACATTGGTCAAAACATATATTATTGCTGATCTCTTCCACAAACCGTGTAAAATTCAATATAAATTATAATATTGGATTGTTGCTTGATATTATGTACTAGACTTGGAAAACAAAAATCAACATTCCACACTAAAACTGCAAAAAGTGTGCATTTGTAATCTTCTCCTAAATGTTATTAAACAAACTGTGGAGGTGACACTATCCTCCACAGATGATTGATGTTAACTCTGTGTTAGGATAATCATATACCAGTTAATCATCTCTCAAAATGTATTCCTTTTACAGTTATTTATCTAAAAGGAGCAGTTGTGGCATAGCTACATTTCTCTTGGATCCTGATGCTAAACTTTAATATTGTCATTCACTTTGGAGATGAAGGATTCACGGTTAATTTCATACAAAACCACTGAAGAAGATTCAGTGGAATCTGGTGCATGAGGTAAGCTTAGTTTCCTTTGTCCACACTGAGCTACATCCATTGCTGGCTTCTTTTGTCAAAGCCTCCTTAGAGTGGAGTCCGTGGTCGGACAGGAGAGCTGGTTAAGGACGCATCACCAAACACATTTGCATAGGAGGATTTCAGAAACTGAACGTAGTTCTGCATGCTGCGATTGGTGCTTTCTGACTGCTCTAGTTGATCTTTAAGATCTTGGAGGCGGCTTTGGAACCGGCGCTCAGCCTAAGATGAGAATTAATACACAGGAAAACTGAATTACACAAGGTTGTCTACGCGGTGTAGAAAGACAGCAAACCTTCAAATACACTCAACAGCAAGTCTGCAAATGCAGGATAGGAAAACAAGTCAATCAGATAAAAAGCTGTTATTGCCCTAAACACACATGCAACATATCACCTGCCAATACTCTCTCCACTGCACATGATCCAGGGGATTGTAAAAAACAAAACAAAAGAAGACTCGTGTGAGGTTTCATTTCTTAATGTCAACAAACATTTTAGTAAAATGTATTGTGTTTGGAAGACCATAATGGCTTGATCACTGGATAAAAGGCAATAACCAAATCTAGATTTCCCTTTGATTACTAGGAGGCACAGCTGGATTATAATTTCCCTTCTAGAGTGGCCAGACCCACAGTACAAAGAAAATGAGTGTCTTGGGGGTGGGTAACAGCAATACGGGGTAGGAGTAGGAACTCTAGTCTAGTCTCTTTCATATAGACCCCTCTCATTTTACCAATAACGGTGACATATTACTTTCATTGGTAAAGTTGAGAAATAATTCTAGCTTCTGCCATAGTATCTTTCTCACAGAAGGGGCACTGTTTCATTGGACTGAACTGGATGGACTTGTGTCTTTTTTTCAGCCTTGTAAACTATGTTGCTATGTTACTATGACTGTATAGTAGCATTTAATTTCACCTTGGTCGGTCAATGCAGCTCCCATACATAATAAAGAAATGTGCAGATAAACAAGGCTACCCCCTTGTCCAACGTAAAATAGTAAGAATATAATTTAGGCTCAATAATTGTTATAAAAAGAGCGAAAGATTTAATACAACCATTCTGCAATCAATCTACATGCATTTAACACATCTATGGAAACAGTTACAGGCTAGGTACAAGAGAATTTTAACAATGTAAAAAAATATCAAAGCAGCCCAAATAAACCTACAAGTTGTAACTTCCTTTTAAATCTAACGTTACTGTATTTCTATATTTTTCATTGCCGATTTCTCCGCATCGATTTACATCTCATCACTTACATCATCCTTGCTGCGCCGAATCTGGTTCAGTTCTGTTTTGGTTCTGCTCAGCTGCGTCTCAAGATCCAAGATCTTAGTCTGGGTTGTCCTCTCTTTGGATACGGCTCGCTCTCTTGTTTGATCCACCTGAAATTCAGGAGGAAATAGAAGATAAAAGTATTTTGGGGTAGAAGTTTAAAATTCACATTAAAAAAATAAAATAGGACATAATTTAACAGTTTATTTAACAGCAGCATTCACTGGTAAAGTGGAACCAGGATAATAAAACCTCTGATTGGTTGCTATGGGTTGCTAGATCTCTGTAAAGGATTGTACCTTTCCATAAATTCTGAAAAAAAAACTTTTAATCCATATATCTCACCTGCCTTCTGGAATCTTCTATAGCAGCCTCTAACTGGCGTGAGAGGGCTGCACACTCACGGGTCTTCTCTTCCAGCCGCAGTTGGTTTTGATGGATGGTTTCTTCCCGCTTGGCTACGACTTGTAAAAGTTCTCTGTTTTGGGCACCAACATCATCCAGCCTCCTAGTTTAATCATGGCCAACACATATTGTTATTTTGTACTGGTAAAGGTTAGGAGTGAAACTCTGCTGTTATCTCATAATGACACATTATTAATAAATGTTATCCTATTGCTATCTTATCCTATGCACCTATTAGGTCATTTTGGTTTAGGATTTAAAAGTAGAAATGATGTCATAGGCAGGTTTATTAGATCTGAAAGGATGCGACTAGCTACCTTGTGGACCTATGGATTAGCACAGCAGACAAAGCTAAATGCTTAATGACAACTATTGCCAAGGCAAATAGGTTTACTAACAGGTATCTCACCTATAGGAATAGAATAGCAACAATTATGTGTAAATAATAAACAGGTACAGGTTATTGAACTATAACAGTCACCTTTCAACCTCTTCAAGCTTGGCAACAAGGTTCTTTTTCTCGTCCATAACTGACTGATATCGCTCTCTTGTTGATTCCATCTTGTCCCCTTGTTGCTCCATCTATAAAATGTAACCATTGTGGTTTGAAATCTGCATTTTGCAAAGGATTAGGCATAAACTGTATTCCAGATATGGAATACAAGGTTCTGTGGGCCAAAGTAGATAGCTGCTAGATTAATATTTTTTGCTGTAAAACCCACCCAATTATAAATGGTCTCCTCATTACATTGTTTACACTGCTCACTCGGGGGTAGACGCTGACAACAGGGTTTGTGACCATACCTTTAAGTTTGGGTAGGAGCGAAATAAGTTTTTTTTTTTTTGCAAACAGTAATTTTACAGAATATTTATTCAACCTTAATCAGTTGTTAAATGTGTCTAGTTTTCCCCTAAGATGCAGGCAATGGATCCTCTGTATCATGGGAGTCTTGATTCTTCTTTCACATTTTGAGTAGATAACTCTTGGAATAAAACAGTCTTCCCTTGAAAAGAAATGCCAGTTTACTAGGGTATAAAATAATATCTACAAACCTTTTAACACGGTAGATCCTGCAAGAATTTTCATGAAACCCTAAAGCAGCCCATGGAAAGGAATGGTAAATATAGCGCCCCCAATTTTCATAACAGGTCATGACCCTTTTGTGTCAAATAAACTAAATTATGCAGTGAACTAAAGTGTTTAATCTGTCTGTTTCTAATAGTTTTATACAAAACAAAATCACAAATGTCAGGCTCAACATTTAAACATTAAAAATACTTCTTAGTTAGAAATTATCTTCCCGATTCCCCCCACCCCCCACCCCACTACCGCTTCCATCTGAGACACCTTTATGCCTGAGCCCCTCCCATCTATAGCAAACTCCAGCACTGCCCCTAATATAGTATTATAGTTTGGATGGGAATGTAATAAAATGAACCAGCTAAACAATGAAAATGATATTCCAATAAACCTTGCATTCACATATGATGTGTCTCTACTGGCTAAATGGGAATAAGGAAAAATAATATTATGATATTGGAAATGTGTGAAAATCACACACGTCTGGGCTGATCAGGGATGGCACAATATGGCCATGAAATTAACTATAGGTTAACAAAAAAAAAAAAAAAAGGCAAAGCAAACTTTTTTTTATTCTCATAAAATCCCTAGATTGATTTTGTTAACATTTCAGACACATACCGGGCACAGAGAGGATTTAAAATAAAAACACAGAGACCTATACTGAGGTACAAAGGTTTTTAATGATTTCTAATGCATGGATAGATCGAGTGGGTGCTGAGAAGACAGATGGATTAATGCTTCTGAACTGCTTGCCACCATTACATCTTATTTTACAGGGACCACTCGCGCCAATTTCTTACCCGGATGCGCAGGTCAGATATGGTTGATGACAGTTCAACATTCTTTTGTTCACATGACTGCAGTTGTTCTTGACACTCCTCCAGTTTCCTTCCTGTGGCTTTAAGGATTTCTGGAAGGTGCTCCAGTTCAGTTAAACGTCCCTGGTATTTCTTGCGCATCTAGGATTCAAATAGCAGCAAAGTAGCTGGTGTCAGCTCATTTACAAGAAAACTAGTAGATGCTGCCTGCGGATTGGTTGCTAAACCTGCAACATTCCTGACAATATTAACACATTCACCAATATATCTGTGTTTACAATCTATAGCTCTACCGTATGGTATAGGAACAGTGCCATCAATATGACCACTAGGCATGCCACCCAATGGAAGACATACTAGTATGTATAGATTCCTAGGAGAAGGAAAATAAACGATATCTAAACTCATTTTATTATTGTTTGGGAAGGAAATTTGTAAATGGGAAATGAAGCACAGATTGATATATTTCACTGTTCCCTTCACTGTACCATCCTATATTCATGGATCAGTTTTACCAGAGAAAGAAAACTGCTATTTGGACTGGCATGGCAGTTATACCAATGCTGTAGTTGTAAAATATGTCATCATTGAAGCAGAATTCCTGATTTTTATTGGTTTGACCTGCTGATTACAGTGAAATTGGACTTTTTTAGGGACACTTCGTGAATATGTATTATCTAAAGCTCTTTAGGGAACAACAGTACTAGATGGGTGTTTATTTACTAAACTGATAAAATACCGCTGCATCCATAAGGAAAGCAAACTGAAAATAATCCAAATCAACTTAAATGCTAACCGTTTTTCCTGTGCTCTGTAGGAATACTGCTGTGCCAATCCAAATGGGATTTTATTCTTTTTGCGGTGTTAATGGTCAAGGAAAAAAATAAAACGATCTTGTTTCTGATAAGCTTACTGGCTTGAGGTGACCTGGGAAGAGTTCTTTATTTGGATCAAATATTAAAATATTAACTAGACATCTTTTACGGTTACCTGCTCCAGTTCCATATTCATTTCTTCCTTTAAATTCATATTCTCCTTTTCACACATTTCCAGCTGCAAACTAATCCTGTCCGCCTCATGGCGAGTCTTCTGCAACTGTCAGGGGATGTCACACGTTTGTAAACGCAGTTGAAAGAAAAAGGAAAAGAAAAAGCAATATTTACTGTTAAGCGTGAGGCACATACCTGGTCTTTGTATGTATCCACCAGGCCCTCATACTGACGAAGGGAGCTTTTGAACTGCTGTACCTCACTCTGGGCCAGAGATAGCTTCTCCTCTACAGTGCTCAAGTTTGTCTACAGAAAGGTAGAAGAACAGAATGAGAATATGTATAAAACAAATTGTATTACACACACACACACACACACACACATATTTTCTTTGTGTTTGAGTTTAGAATGCCAACCTTCAGCCTTTCATTCTCCAGTTTCAGGCAAGTGTTTTCTGTGGTCTGTTGGTGAAGTTTGTCCAACATGGAATCCCGCTCCAGACGCGCCCTCTCCTCAACACCCTGAGTCTCCTCTAGCAATCCTTTGATTCGGCTGGTAACGGCATGAATGGCATTAGGGTTTGTTTTTAGTTTTGTAGGAGCATCTCACTCAATTAAACCTTGAAACCTTACTTGCGTAGAACAAGGACCTCATCTTCCATTTGACTTTTTTCTTTTATCATATGATTGTGACGGCTTCTCCAAGTGTCAATATTAGACACAGTTTTACTCAGCTCGGAGGTCTAAAAGACAGAAAAAGGTGTTTTATAACAGGCGTTCCACATTATTTGTGCCTTCACCAATATAGTTACAGACAGCGTCAGACTGGGGTATAGCGGCCCACTGATAAGTTCTGCCCCTATGCTGGCTGTGTCACGTGATACAGTCGACAACAGAGGAGGCTGGCTGGTTAGTCAGACACTGGTTACAGATGTGAATGATGGGAAAGTGGGTGGGGCCTCCAACAAGTCTCTCATATGAGCTGTTCCTAGGTGTTTTTTAAGTCAGTGATTTAGCAATACCGCACACATTCAAATAAAATGATGGATATGTAGGTGTGGCTATTACAAATGTAAGGTGTCCGTTTTCTGTCATATTCTGTTACACCATGTGAAACATTACAAAACAATGATAATTAAGGTGTTCCTCATATTTAGATTGTAAGATGTACAGGGCCAGGGGTCTTCTTGTTTCATTCATTGGTATTCACCTTTTCCATTAGCTGTGTGTTAAGTAGCTGTAAGGCTTCCTCACTTCGCTCGGCTCGTTGCTTCTGAGCGCGTACAGATTTCTTCAGAGCTTCCTTCTCTGACTCCACCTTTTGTCTCAGCTCTGTTAATTCCGCCATCAGTTTTTCTAGCTCTGCCTTCTGCTGTGCTTCATTACGCTCCAGGTTCTGCAAATTATTTATTTAAAAAAAGAAAAATTAAAGCGGTGCCTAAGGCGTAAGGAAAAATAATAACCAGTGCAAAGACAAACCATGACAACAGGATTCTCTAAGGGGACAAATACAAAAGGGTAAGGGAACATCTGTAACATACAATTTATATTGGTCATCTTCAGCTACACAAATGGGTTCTCTTAACCATCTGCATAAGGGACTTCAGGTACTTGGGATCTTCCCTTCAGGTATTTTCTCAGTTCCATTTCTCAGACAAGGCAACAGAATCAACCCTGTAACCTCTGTAGGTTGTCTTGGGGTGACTTTTGACTGCTCTTTCCTTCTCTAAACACATCTCTTCCACTGGCTAAAACCTGTCAATTTTTCCTTCATAAACATTGCCAAGATCTGCCCCTTTCTCTCTCATTCCACTGCTAACACCCTCCTGCATGCTCTCGTCCTGTTTCACTTGAACTACTGCAATGTTCTTCCATCTGTCCTTCCAACTTCCTACCCCTCCCCACTCTAGTCTATTCTAAATTCTGCTGCTAGAATTCTCTCTCTCTCCCCAGAGGGGACAGCCATTCTCCCAATCTTTCTCCCTGGCTGCCCATAAGCAATCGAGTCATTTACAGAGTTCTCCTTTTGACGTTTAAGGCACTTCACTCTGTTGCCCCTCCCTACATTTTCATTTTCTCACTCCTACACTCATACATTCCTCAACGTCAACTGCGCTCCTCCCAAAGCAACCAACTTTGCATGCCACATACTGCCCTTTCTCTCATACCAATACTGTCTCTTAAACCCTTTTCTCTCTCTGCCCCCCCCCCCCACATCTGGAATTCTATACCCCTTTATCTTTGCCAGGAGCATTCCCTCTGCACTTTTAAAACCAAACTGAAGTCCTATCTTTCAAAGCACCAACACTGATATTTATTACTGATTTTTAAATATATACATTTTATCTTTAGTTATTCATGCATATCTGTATTTATTGACCTATTTATTTGTATTTACTGACCGGTGTTTCAGCACATTGTTACAGCTCCTATTACCCTTCTATCTGTGTATGTAAGTCTTCCTTCCATTTAGACTGTAAGCTCTATGGGGTATGGACCTCCAACCTCGTGTCATCCGCAACTTAGCACTTAAAGTGAAGTATCCTTGTGATATTATACTTGTATTGTTTAGATATATTATATTTGTATTGCTGAATTGTACAGCCCTGCGTAAATTTGTGTCTGTTTATAAATAAAATTATACATACATACAATTGTGAATAAGTCTATATCTGTAAACATTCGTAAGGATTCTGCTCCTATTCTAGGAAGAATGGACTTAAGAGACAACACCTGGGTGTCCCCAACTACAGTTCTACCCTACCAGGAGTCATGTTTCTTTTATTTATGCATTCTGGGGGATCTAGACAAAGGGTCTTTTTATTGCCTGTTTTAAGCAATAATAGAAGATGGAATCAGAATCAAAATACTGAGCCTCTTTTTATCTCACCCGGATTTGCACAGACAGGCGGTTGTTTTCTGCCTCTCGAGTTCGTAGCTGCCCTTGCAAATGTGCCCTTGTTGTTTCTTGAGATTTAGAATATTCTGTTGCACTCCTGGAGAGATCCTGTTAGTAATAAAACCAGTTAACTTCCACAGAACACCAACATGGATTCCAGCAAGTATTTGAATATATTTGGTTTGGCCCTCATACCTTTTCTTTGTTCAGTTGGTCCAAAAGATCTTCCACTTTCTTTTCTTGCTCGTGAAGCTTTAACTGTAGGTGCTGTTTGGGAAAAAAAAAATCAATAAAGTAAGGCAACAGGTAAGATCCAAAGTCTCCCAAGTACTTTGTTTCAGTGGGAAACACTAGCGAAATTTATTAAAACTTGGAAAAGCCGTTTGCGGGAGAATGCTTTGAAGTTTCTCCCAGTAAGTATCGTGACATTTTCCTCGCGTGATACCTGCCGTGACAAACTTTTTTTATTAAATATATCCATGGAAAGGTAGCTATACTGTATGGCTACCTTACCATGGATATATTTAATAGAAAAAAGATTGTCACTGCAAGCATCACACGTATAAAGTTCCACCACTGCAGTCACAGCTTCATCTGGACTGTAATTTGTCTTCACTGAGGCAGAGCTCACAGCCCTTTGGCTGATACAGGAGCCAGCAGGAAGTTCCACCCACATATCGAATCGGCGGAAAGGGTTTCAATGTCATCACATTCATTGCGGGGGCCAGTGAGAATGCGCCCCACAATGAGCATCATGATGTGCGAGCCCTTTTCCATGCGCTGGCTACTGGGTCAGCCTAAGCGCTGTGAGCTCTGCCTCACTGAAGACAAATTAAAGTCTAGATGAAGCAGTGACTGCAATGGCGGAACTTTATATAAGACAACTTTTTAATATCTCTGTTTTTAACTTTAGTTCTCCTTTAAGTTCAATTATTTTTCATTGTATTTTAACTGTATCACCAGCATTTTCCCTACAAATAGACTGCCTTATGTTTAATATGATGCATTGAAGCCTTTCATACATAGGGCATTGAAACAGAAAAAATGAAATCTCTGCTAACATGTCAATGAATATTAACATGTCCAGGAAAGGTTTACAAGACATACACCTGGGTAGTAAGGCAACTCCTGCTTTCTGTAGACATACCATTTTTTCTGTATCAGAGTCAGACAGTTTCTTCAAAAGCATTTCCTTCTGTTCCAGCAGCCGATACGTTTCCATCTGAGTAGGACCAAATCAAATTTCTAATTACCCAACAGAAATACATTTGCTATTGAAGAATTCATGTACCCTAACCTCAATTGATATGCTGAAAACATAGGGTTTGCCAGTCTGAACCCCTGTACAGGTAGTCCTTGACTTACAACGTTGATCCGTTCTTACGCGGCGTCGTAAACCGAATTTCGATGTAAGTCGGATCATACATTCATACAGTATGGTTCGACTTACGTCGCAAAACCGTGTAAGTCGGAACAAGGCATGGTTGCATGCAGTTCGACTTACGTCGCAAAACCGTGTAAGTCGGAACAAGGCAACGTATAAAGCGTTGTAACCCCAAAACGACGTAACTCGAGACCGTCGAAGCCGTTTCAGTTCTTTTTGTAAAATGCCTATTAAATCACAGTGTAATGCTCTAACCCCACCTCTTGTTGGTGCTGTTCCTTCAGCAAGGTCCTCAAGGTCCTGTTGGTGTCTTCAAAAGTGTTTAGCTTCTGCAGCAGTAATTCCTTCTGCCTGGTGAGAAGGTTAACATCTGTGCTCGACATTCTCTTTTCCTACAAAGAATATTCAGGGTGAAAAAGAAGCTTTTGCTTCCATCAGACAGTAGAAATGTCTCTATGCCGCCTTACATGTTTCATTCTGTGGATGGTATCGCTCAGCAAAGCCACTTGTTTGGCTGCTTCAGCTCCGTCCATTTCTGCCTCTACCAGCTTAGCCAGGAGCTGAGCTTTTTCTTCCTGTAGCTGCTGCTTCTGCAGTCTAAAATACCAGATAAGATGAGAAGTCACTGAAATTTTAATTTGCTCCTGTTTGAAAGGTCCACGTGGAAAATACCCAAAACGGTGATTGTATAAGTACATAGAACAGCGGCTCTCAACCTGGGGGTCGAATGACGCTCTCACAGGGGTCGCAAACACGCTGCTGAAGCCGAGAGAGACTGCAGGTCCCTTTATATGAGGTTTCTGCATGGTGACGTTTTGGCCGAACGTTATCATGTGACACGCGACAATGTCAGGCTAGATACGTTACTCATGACGTCAGCCCAGGGGGGTCGCGGTCTCAACTAGGTTGAGAACTGCTGACATAGAACATCACCAAAATAATAATAAGTAAGGTTAAAGATAACTGGATGTCATTATTGTATGTATTTATTCATTTATATAGCGCTACCATATTACTCAGCGCTTTACAGAGATTCACCATTCACTTCAGTCCCTGCCCCATGGAGCTTACAATCTAGTTTCAGTCACACACATAGACAGGCATAGGATGTAAGTTTTTGGATTGTGGGAGGAAACCCACACAGGTGCAGGGAGAACGTACATAAATTTGTTCTCTTGGTGGAGCTCCAAGAAAATCTGGGTTCTATAGTTCAGGGGTCTCTTTGCACACTGCTGTTAGGGCTGTCATTTACGGCTCATGGGGAATTACAGCTACAGAGACACCCTCAGAACAGCAGAGATCAGCTGAGGGGGTGGAGCATGCCCCCTAGTGGTATAGGCACATGGCAACATTGTCACAGACTCTGCTGTACGCAGGAAAGGAAGCTTCATTTGGTGGCCAGTGGCAATACAAGAACAAATTGGCACGGGACGGAGTGTATGGAATTTGAAAAGAATGCAGCCTGTCAACATAAATTTTTCTATAAGCGGCCTATTCACCCAGCCCAGTAGGAGACACCTGCTACAGCCTTATTTTCTTAGTAAAAGCTAAATATAATATTCAAACACTGCAGTTCAACCTGATGTAACTGGCTGATGCTAAGCATACATGTGACAAGAGAATGAATGATATTATATTGTGATTTTACTTACAGGCTTAATCCTTTTTCTTCCTTTATCTGATCAATACTTCTTTTCAGACGAGTATTCTCATTTTCTGTCTCTGCTAGTTCATACGACACCTCAGCCAGTTCCTTTTGCTGGACGTCCAGCAACCGCTTGGATGCGGCCAGTTGTTCCTCACACCTCCCAAGATATTTTTCCTTTTTCTGCAGCTCCACCTGGACCACAGAGAACGTTGACAAGTTTGTCTTTCATTTTCATCCCCTGAATAAACCCAATTCAGGTTGTAGCCACCCCATTACTCTCACCTCTTGTTTTAGGGTCCCTACTTCGCTCATCAAGTTGTCAATCTTTTTTTCATAGGAGTTAATCACGCTGCGCATGTTTTCCTCGTCATCAGTGGAAAGATCACTCAGTCTCAAAGCTGAACACATTCTCTCAGTATCAGAAGGGGTGATTTCCAATCGATGAGTCAAACCCTGCAGGTAAGTGAGTGCATGACTTTTTACAGATCTGCTGCTTTGACATTTAAAATCCACCTACTGATCTGGTTCACCTTTTTGCCCCTAAATTCTCAAAGGTGACTGGAGCAGGTGATTCTTAAATTACTGTTAAATAAAACAAAAACCCAAAAAACTACAAAGTGCCACATTTCTGTTTTTTTTTTATTTCTTAAGTGTGTCTAAAGCCCATGTCTTTGTCTGCAGTTAATCTTGAAATGTAAAGAAAGAAAACATGGCTCCCTGAAACTTTACTCCTAAATACTAATGCAGGGTGAACATTCCTCTTGTACAGAACTAAGGAAACTTGGAACTGGGAAATTGCTGTCTTTCTAAGAATGTGTATTTAAAGCTCCATCTGATTGGTTTGATATTGAGGTTATGACTTTTTTTTTGTTATATAAAATACAGTAGAGTTGATTCCACAAATGTACACAAAGAGATGTTTTAGTGAGAGTTTTTATTAAAAGATATTTTTAATGTGGTCACTTGCAGTATGACACTTTAGTCAAATGGAATTATTTCTATTAACTGTAAGAGAACAAGCACCACCAGCTATCTCGTTTGCAAACAAAATCCAGATTTTTTAAACATTTTTTTAAATAAAATAATTTGAAATGCCACACATCCCAGATACAGAAGACCCCTTGTTAAGTACAATCCATTTTCCACACTATATGCCAGTTTCCACAAGGAGCCCACTGATGGTTAAAAATAACTAAAATAAAATATATATCAAACAGGAAGTAGAAAAACAGTCAAAATGATCATACTCTACACATCCTTGATGTTTTTGTTCTTTTTGGAATATATTTTTATATTGCTGCATAATACATCAAAAAGTACAACATTACAATATTATTCTTGTATTGG
Organism: Pipa parva; assembly: GCA_019650415.1. NCBI lineage: Eukaryota > Metazoa > Chordata > Amphibia > Anura > Pipidae > Pipa > Pipa parva. Next base: position 15,837 of record WMED01001529.1, read on the forward strand.
CAGTGACTAATTATCTTAGACGAGGCAATTACATCCTTTAAAAAGGTATGCATAACCTCAACAAACTCCCTGAGATCAAATCAGGAACTAGGGCAATCATCTTTAAAAGTCTAGCAACACAAATATGAATTCTTATGCTTGGATCATTATACTTTTTAATCTAAACCTTAGAGGACCCCTATTCTGTATTGATTTTAGAGCTTAAATGCCTGCCATGATGCAATAACAAGAGTTGTAGTACATGAGCCAAACTGATTGTGCAAACTGCAAGCAAGTCAAAACAGACGCAGTTCTCAAGAGTTCTATTTCCTACAAATTAAAGTCACATTTTAAGAAGGCAAATCTCGCCAAGGTGTACCGATCCGGTTTCAATACGTGGATTTCATTTCTTCAAATAAAAGTGGTAAATTGGGGGTTTACAACATGTTTCTGTTACTATAATGGGGATATTTTATTCAAAGACTTCAAACAGCAACATGACCTACTAATTGCCTGTCATTAAAATATATGTAAAAAAACAAAAACAAAACTCATTTACAGCTACATATCTTGCATTAACAGACAGAGCTCATCAGGTAGAGTTCTTTAAAGGGTGAAATATATTCTGTTTTTATCTGAATATCTATTATGAAACAAAACAAAAAAGAACTACAATTAAGCTTGAAAAATAGAAAAGGCAAACATACTTCCCATTTTAATCCTGCATCCCGCAAGGAAGACTTCCCAGGGGGTATCCAAGGAACCCTGGTTTTCACATTTGCACTTCGGCGAAAGCTTCCCACACCACTTTTGGTTTTAAGCTTGCTTCCATGCTGTTTATAAAAAATATTTAAAATATTTCAACCAAGCAAACCATTTTGGCATTGAGGAAGTTATATCTTAGCATTACCGGTAATGAATAACAGAAGACAATATGGATATGTGGTCAGTGACATCGTACCTGCGGCTGTGCCTTTGCAGAGACTCGCTGCCCCTTTTTAATGTGGACATGAACCGGGGTACTTTGGTCGACATGAACATGCAGTGGAGGAGAGGGAGACCGGTTTTTCATTGTTCTTTCACGAAGGTGGTAATTGTGGGTTAATCAGCAATAATGGATAATAGATCTTCAACAAAGAAAAAAAAAACAGTTGCATAAAACAATTCTAGATATTTCATCACAGAAAAATAAACACCCACGGTGTGAAGGGGTTAATATGCAATTCTGCATGCAGGGGATAAATAAAATGGGTGCACACAGCACTTGCAATAATGAGATCAATGTGTGACAGGGCAGAAAGCAGACCTGGATTTTTCTAGTGTATGGGGCTGTAACCAAGTATTGTTTTCACCAATGCAGTTTGGTGAGCTTAACAACACAGTGCCCAATAGTACAGAAGCCTATATATGACTGTCTAGCAGGGCTGGTGGGACAAAAAGCGTCAACTGAAATAGTCACTGCAACAAACAATATCAAACCATATCTGGTTTACTGTGACAAAACACCTACGTGTGTATTTTTTTAGCAAATTTTCACTGTAAATGTACAAACAAACATTTACATGGCTACATGTCATGGTTTCCATTCAATCAAATTTAATAGTAGGACAACAAAGCCAATAAATTAATAATATGATCTAGAATATAAAATAATTATTATAGGTTTGTTTTAGGTTAAATATTGGGAAAAAAAATTAGTTGTCTAGAGGTCCCTTTTAATAAAAAGAAAAGATAAATAATGTGTTAAAGAAAAAAAAAGTCACAAGCTTAAGTTATTTAAGGCATCATTTGAACTCTTCCTAAAATAACTAAAAGAAACCTTGCACTCATACTAATAAAGAGTGGTGTTATTAGGCAGAATTTCCCTACCTTGTCATTTAAAGCACAGAAATGTCCAAGAAACAGGCAGCATCCCCAGCCTGTGCTGTTTAAGATACACTTTACTATTGGAATGCTTGGCTGATTTGCTAAATGACTCTAACTGCTGATAACAGTTCCCATAGTTACTGAAGCTAAACTGTCTAACAAAAACCCAAGCCAACTGACAGGATACATATCCTCAGCCTCTGTCTGATCCACCTTGGCAGGCATTACATTCTCCAGCTGAGACTACAGGTTTGGTTTTTTTCCCATTCATTCTAAATCATGCACAAATTAAATTAGAATTTTTTTTTGCAGCAGATTTAATGACATGTGTCATTTAATGACAGGACAGCGCGGCAAGGAAAACTAAACAAAAAGTACTAGTATCAAATGAATCTTTTTTCTAGGGGGAAATGGTAAAAGAATAACAAAAAATGAATAAAACACTGAGATGGTCCCAGGTCCCCTTTTTAAAGTGATACTCACACCCTGCCTCAATAGTTCCCAAGCTTAACCTACTGAGCAGTCTACTAACAGCTTCTTTCATTTTCTGCTGCTATAAAAGCTCACTGTCCCATTTATCCTACCTGCTTACTGGTTAGCTAAGCAGCAGCTCGACACAAGGAGCTTCCAGTACTGAGGTCATTATTCAAAAACTACTCTCTCCGCCCCCTCTCTGCTTCAACTCCAAGGCACTGACTTCCTGCTTTGTGTCATGTGACATGGTCACATGTCCCACTGAAGCTTGTACAAGAATTGTGGGTAGAAAGGTGGAAGTGTTGGTTCTTGTTGTATTAGAAACCCAGCACTGACCACATTAGACGGTACAATAAGCCAAACATCTTACTCACCTTTAAATTTATTATCCCATAACAAAATGTGACATAAATCTTCCTTTTAAAGATATTCTAAAATAGAGAAAAAAAAATATATATATTTAATGTTACTCATGAAAAAAAACTGTCATAGAAAAAGATACTGTAATGGAAAACTGATAATGGTTTTCGAGTTATCCCAAATTTGTTAAATAATGTTTAAAAACGAATACAATTTTCAAAATAAAAATAAAAAAAGAAACCAGCACCCGGCTTGTGCATGACAGCTTTGATTCAAGTCTTATATGATTTTATTTCAATAAATCCTGTTATTTCTTCAATAAGTAAACTGATTTATTGCTTTTCTAGCTTATTTGCTGAGTTGATATAAGGGGGTAATTCACCATAGTGTGAAGTGACCTCCAGAACCTTCGCACACACTGTTATGCGCTCACTGATGTCCTGAATGCGGACATCAGCGAACTCTTTAAAGGGATTCCAGTCTCGCCGAGACTGGAATCCCTTTAAAGCGTTCGCTGATGTCCGCGTGCAGGACATCAGTGAGCGCATAACACCATGTGCGAAGCGAGGCGAAGGATCCGGACCTCACTTCGCGCTATGGTGAATTACCCCCTTGGAGTTGATAGCTGGGTTCTCATGTGAAATAATGCAACTGTTCATTCAAAAGTGACAATAAAGACTGCAAACAAGTGACAATATGAACTAATGCAGGGGTGGGCAAACTGTGGACATCTTTAGCCTGGCCCTTCTGCCAATGTCGGGCGACAGGGCAGGGCTGTGGGGTAGGCAGCGGCATAGGGCACTGCTGGAGGGGGGGGGGGGGGGAGTTATATTGGTGCTCACCCCCCTCTTTCTCCCTGTCCCGGCTCCATTTTATCTAGTGCTTAGCCTTAGCATTACAGCATTCCTCTTTCACAGGAACTGGAAAGCACATTCAATGGATTAACTAATGGTGGCAGAACAGTATATGGCACTATGTTTATTAGGGACAGTACAAATAGAATGGGGAGGAGCCTGGGGAAGGACTCATAGATTATGGGGAGTTGGAAGGCGCACAGTATAGAGGGGTGTCTGATGGGGAACGCTGCACAATAATAGGGTGTCTGATGGGGATAACTGAACAATAATGGGGTGTCTGATGGGGAACACTGCACAGTAATAGGGTGTTTAATGGGGAACACTGCACAGTAATGGGGTGTCTGATGGGGAACCACAGTGTATAGGGGTACTAGGAGAAGTTGTACAGATTATTGGGGTTTCTGGGGAAACTGCACAGAATATGGGGCTGCTGAGTAAAACAGCACAACATACAGAGCAGCTTTCACTGGTTGCATGCTTGGCATTTAAACCAGGGGTCCACAACCGCCAGTCCATGGGCACCTTGATAGCAGGCTGCATGGTAGTGATGCATGCACAGGAAGTGCGTCACCATCATGCAGCCAGCAACTCACTGCCAGTCTGTTACACCTTTGCTGGGAGGGGAACTGGTCTAAGCTATACGGTGAACAGGTGCTGGAATAAGGTGTGACTGGAAACACAGGAACAATATGTGACTTGGGAATGGGGTGGACCCTTTGTACCACAGCAGAGTTAAAATTGAGGTGAGGAGTCTAAACAGGCCCTGGTCTTCACCCTAAAATCCCACAAGGAGGTATGGCCTTTGCAGCAGGGAAACTCCCAGGGCGGCCCTCAGGTTAACATCCTACTGGTGGCAGCTGCAGTGACTTGGATCAGCAGACATAAAATCACTTGGATCAGTGCAGCAGAACTGCAACTCACAGCACCCTGGGCACACACTGATCTAGAACACACAGCACTCCGTTGGTGCAGCGTAGGACTGGAAATCTTCTCCCGGGATACACTGGCCTGTTGCTGAGACATACTTGGTGCTGGCTGCGGTAGTTTGAACACAGGCTGATCAGACAAAATCAGACAGAACATTATTAGAAAATGCCAGGATAGCAATCGCCATTAGGACATAGAGACCAGTGCTTCCTATTTAAATCTCCCACCACTGACGTCACACGTTGTGGAGTTTATTGCAAATGAGAAGTTCCCAGCCATGTACATTATACAGTATATTATATGCAGTATACACAACTGTGTGAGGTCCCAGTGCTAACATTTCTCCTGGAAAAGAAAAAAAAAAAAATTCACTGTGCAAATTTGCACATTTTCATTAACACCTTGAAATGGTAGGAATGTGTGCTTTTATTTATATGATATATATATATATATATAAACTTATGCAAGATCTATATTAATGTAACTAAAATGGAACAAAACATCAGAACAGCTAAAAAAAAAAAAAAAAACCTAAACTTCTAGCGTCACTGACCCACTGATACATGTAGGCGGGTACTTTAAACACCCAGCCAGTGACGTACTTCCGCCAACCAATGGTGGAGGAGCTATTAGGAAGCAAACTAGAAGAACTGCACATGCGGGCAAAGCTGCTAACTCCACAGGGGCGCTGATTGGTTACCGCTGCTTCTCTTTGACATCTCATTGGTTGCATCTGCTGCCGATCATATGTGCTATGGTCCTCCTCGCTGTGTGGTTGGAGTTAGGCTGGAGGAGACGCTGTCCTTCTGTAGAGGTGTAAAGGGGTGAGTGCTGCGGCTAATGTGTTGATAGCAGCTCCTGGGAAATGGCTGTGTACCTGAGGCATCTCCTGGCCAGTGGGTACTGTGGGCACCTGCACAGCCTGAGAGCCTATTGTGGGTATGGTGTATGTGATGGGCAGTACCCAGACTTTATCTTGCCTAGTGCTGAAAGGTACATTGCTGCTGCACAGCTTCTTGGGAATGCAGAACTGTCAATCATTTTCTGTTCTTTAGCAAATACTGGATGTTGATTGGGAGTTGGTCCTGCCAAGTTCATTGGTGCAACATTTGGGGTTCTGGGATTATTTGTTTATTGGGGGGGGGGGGGGGGGGGGGGGGGGGGTGACAGTTTAAAAGCAGGTGCTATCTTACCTGGAGGCTCTGGCAGAGGTTTGTTCTTCCAACAAGGTTATACTATAATATCAAGCAGTTTTAATGGTGTACAGATACCGGTGTAAAGGCGTGAGGATTGCATGTCTTGCTACTAGAAAAAAAATTGCTCAGGGTCGGAAAGGATATAAAATGTAAACCTAACGAGCACTTTATATTTACTTAACCAGAAGTAATGGCATCAAAGAATCTATCGAAAAGCGACCTGAGCAGTCTTGGATGTTTTTAGATAATGCATTCATGTTATAACCTGTTCGTGATTTAAAGAGCTCGATTTTGTGATTTATTTCTAGGTTCCGAGCGCAAGATGGCATTGCGTGAAGATGCTGGTTTTGTTACATCTGACTTATACAGATGGAGAGGATTACACAATGACAGTTCTCTGAAATAAAGTAAACAAAACATCTGGCTGCTACTCCATTGGACTTTTATTTTTAATTTTTTTTTTTTTTTTTTTTTTTAACTTGTAAGTTATAAAAATCTGTAGTGATGGCATTCCAGAGAGCAGAGGGGATGTCCATTATGCAGGCCCTGGCGATGACAGTGGCAGAAATACCGGTGTTTTTGTACACAACCTTTGGACAGGTAAACAAAAAAAAAAAAAAAAAGATCTTTGCATGGATTCATCTGCCAGGCACAGATGTGCAATTGCTTTATGTCTGTAAAAAGTGCAAATAAGAGAAAGTGAAACTAATTGATCTCTGCAGCTCTTCCTATAAATCATGCCCATTTAAACATAAATCAGCCTGTGATGCTTCACCTGCAATTAGACCTTACTCAGTCTAGGAATAACACAGTCAAACATACAAACATATATATTGGTTTACTGTTTACTCCCTATATGTTTAAAGCAGGGGTCTCAAACACATGGCCTAGGGGCTCCAGCATGTTAGCTTTAAATATCTTCTATGTGTAACCTCTTTACTAGTCAGAATTTGAGACCCCTGAGCTAAAGGGACTGTGTATAACACTGTATGCTTGTGCTGTGTAGGACTATACTTCTTCTAATACTTAGTCAAATTTTATGATTGTCTGTAGCTCTTGTTAGGCTTCGATGGACCCTTTTTAGTTAACACACAAAGCTTTATACCAGAGATACAAAATGAACACAGATTGTTATACTTCATTGTAAAACATTTATAAATGAGCTCCCCTGAGTTGATGTTTAATTTAGCATAAAGTAACGGTAGTGTAGCAAGTATCTGTTCCAGGATAATCAATCAGGATCTCAAATAAACTCAGTCCAAACTTGCAATATAAGTATGCAAACAAAAAAGAGATTCACTGATAGCAGGTGATGCTATTAATTCTACCTATTTATTGCACATTACATGTTTCCAGTTGAATACCCTTTATCAAATGATTTGAAAAAGGGTTTTCAACCTGAAACATGTAACGCGCAATAAATAGGTCGTTTTTACTACCATCTCCTGCTATCAGCGAATCTCTTATTTTATTTTTATATTGAGGTTTAATTGATGTCTGTCTTTTGCAGCCCACTTTTTCACAACTCAGGTTGTCTCCTGGACTCCGGAAAGTCCTTTTCGCCACGGCTTTAGGTACAGTTGCATTGGCTTTGGCTGCCCATCAGTTAAAGAGACGAAAACATAAGAAGAAGCAAATAACTGCAAACAATGGAGGCTTAAAGCCAGGCGGGGTGCCTGGTTCTGTATTGCCTGTTACACGCTCCTCTTCTGTAAAGAAAGGTGAGATGTTTGTAATGTTTGCTATAGGTGGAACTTAGATTAGTAAGTGCAATAAATTTTCCCAGCTATGATATTGTGAGCGAATACAGACTTAGATAGAATTTGGGCGTGCTTACCGAGTACAGTAGCCGATTATCTCGGTGTGGAATGCCCTGATTGATTCAAGATATCAGGATAGAAGTGTGCCTTTAAAGGACCAGTAAAATAGGTTAAAAAAATAAATAAATACAATTGCCATTTTTTTGGCATTGCAGTTATTCTTATACATTTCTTGTTAACTTGTCATCTTGGAAGTTGAATTCTATTTTTTTTTTTTGTTTATATTTGTGATGTCCTGCTCTCTGCAGATTGCAGCCATCTTGTAAAAATTGGGCTTTTTGGGGTGCTTCATAAGTATGTATTAACTAAAGTTCCATAGAAAACAAATGGCACTAGGTAGGGGTTTTGTTTTATTAACAGAAGATGGCTGCAACCACAAGGATAGAAACAAACTCAAAATAAGACAAATCAAGAATTCAACTTCAAAGATGAGATTTTTAACATGTACAATATGTTTTTCTTTTCATTTTCTTGCTATGCTAAAAAAGAATTCATTTTTATCCTGCTTTGGTATGTACCTTAATGCACTTTGGAATCTTGTTGTGCATCATGTAATGTACCTTTTAAAGGGTCCTTTGTGCTGATCACGTACAGATTTTGAGAACAAAATAGCCTTTTGCTGTTATTCATAATTATTTTGTCTCTGCATTTTATTCAATATTTGATTATTCATTGGAAAAGAAAGCAGTATGGCGGCTAAAATAAATATGTCATATTTTATATGCATGCAGATAAATACTTGAGAAATTTGTCTATACATTTTACTAACCAATTAGAAAATTAATATAGTTTAAATTAACTTTAATGATCTATTAGTTAGTTTTAGGTTTCCATTAAGGACTCGAGTGCTCTCGCCAGGAGGGGAATCCCTTTAATGCGCATGCTGATGTCCGCGTGCAGGACATCAGCATACGCATATCAGTTGTTCCGAAGTGAGGCGAACACTATGCGCCTCACTTCGGAGCTTCATGAATTCCCCCCTATATTTTACTCTATTCCCGATGAACTAATTTCTTGAAATACACTGTCTGGCTTGAGTAATTGGGAAGAATAGTTCACAAAAGACAAAGTTGAATGGACTTAAAGTACTTGGTCTCGAAATGTTTTCTCCCATAGGTTTGTTTATTTATGTTTGATTGTGAAACACTCTTTCATTCTGCTACCGCTATCTCTCCTTCTTCTGCAGGATATTCACGGAGAGTGCAGAGTCCTAGCAGTAAGAGCAATGATACTCTAAGTGGCATTTCATCAATTGAACCAAGCAAGCATTCAAGCTCCACACACAGCTTGGCTTCGGTATGGCACAACAGTTTATACCATGTGATATGTACAGTTACTTAAAGTATTGATTACAGAGTGCTGGACCAAACAATTTTGTATGTGTTTGTATGTTGAGTTGGTGAATAGTCCATTAGTGGCAGCTGTATTTTGCTAATAGATATTGAAGATTTTATATGATCATACTATCACTGGGCCCTGATCTGAAGGTAACTGGACTATCACAGTTAATTGTGCAGATGTCTTTCAATGTGATATTTATTTATTTTTGTGGAAAATAAAGTTGCCTGCTAACTGTATAAACTGTAAGTTTTTATTTCTATAAGAACATTTTTTGGAAAAATTTGCTGTGGCAGTTTTTACCACTCTAGACCCGTCTAATTCTGTTCATAGTCTGTGACAAAACCACCAGCTGTGTGTATCTTCTGCACCCTAAACACTGGTAGTTGAATTGTAATATTATTTTTGAATGAAGCCTTGCGTAGAATTGGCAGACCTCTCATATATTGACTAGTAATGTTGTATATAATGCATATTTCAAAATAAATATAGAACTCCAGGATGTTGCTACCTGCAGTCTTTTATCTGTTGCTGAACAAAAACCTCAGTATCCTCCCACTCTGGGACCAGTTACAGTTAATGCCTATGGGTTGTAGGCTGGATAATCCAGTGCAAGAAGAGATAATGAGCTTGCTGCGTGTGTTGGTGGGCCATATTAGAACACTGGAAAGGCAGTTACACCTAAACAGGTCTTGCTGTCTTTTATTCCAAGTTGTGTATTGATAGTTTCCAGGGAAGGGATATGCAGTGTAATTTAACTATTAATAATTGTATTGCCAAGAGTATATAGTTAGGAAGTTCAGTATTTTCATGCTTGTTAAACTAAAAGGTTCCCCATGTATTGCCTGAGGTGAGCATAGATACCACTATCAGGAAGTCCAGAAAGGTCTAGAAAAGAAGCCTCGTGTCTAAATCTGTTGTCTTTTGTGGCTTTACAGGTTGTGGCAGTAAATTCATCGAGCATAAATGCTGCTTCTGCTGCACCATGGGAGTCCACAGAACTGGATGAAACCTTAGGAGAAGATTCTAATGCCGAAAACCTTTATGCACAGGGTAAGATGGCTCCAGATGTTTGGCTTCTTTAGCTTATGCTTTAGATAGAGCTTTTCAGAATTCAAACGGTCGTTGGCTTAGTATGTTCAGTGAAACGTTATTTGTGTAGACTGCAAGTTCATGAGAGCTTTTCATTGTCCTGATCAGGGATGGAGCTGTTTGAGGAAGCACTGCATAAATGGGAGCAGGCTTTAAACATTGGACAAAGATGTAAGTCCAGTACTCCTTCAACAGCTGCTACTCAGTTGCACAATGAGAGCTGCGCTGAGAGTTTGCCTGAGGTGAGGATCCAAAACTATATGTGGTGTGCGTTTGTCTGGCATGGAGACATGATGTAACACACTGCAACTCTTACAGGACTCGGAAAACCAAGAGTTTGCCGGCAAGCTGGAAGCTCTTTTGCACCGTGCTTACAATCTACAGGAAGACTTTGGGACAAGCATGCCACCTGATAACCTGATGAGAGACCTAGGTGAGCGTCTTTTGTCTTGTGGAAAACCATCGCATGAGTGATTTGCAGTTTTCACAGTCGGCATCAAATCCGTATCCTGCACTCTGTTTATTCCAGTTCCCTCACCCCATCCTCCCCTATTGGCTTCATCTCCTGGATACAACACTCCCCCGCTAATTAAATGAATTTACTATGCAAGAGTTACCACTGGGAATTTAGTAAAATATGGAACATTTGAATTAAATCCAGAATAGTGGAAAACTGATCTTAATGATATAGTCCTCTGCTTTTCTGTGGCTGTTATTGTCCTGATAAACAGTAGCACTGTAAACTGTGCGCATGTCAAGTAGGGAAATTTAAGTAAAAACTCTCTATATTTTCTTAAAATGGAATTAGTGGTATAAATGCTATTAAATATGTACCATGACAAAGTAATCATTAGGCTTAAAAACAAAAAACAAAAAAACTGCTCATATTTCCCCCGCCCCGCTATGGACTGTGTTCTTTTGCTCTATCTTCATTGGTGGACTGGTTTAAAAGGGGAGGGGTGCTGTACATAAATACTTGTACCTTTTAATTGTTCTGTACATTTGATAAAGGACCCAGAATTGGGGGTTTGAAACACATTGTATTGAATAGTATTAATCTCTCCTGTATTTCAGCTTTTTAATCCTCTGTTTCATTGTCTAAGTCAGTGATTTTCAACCAGTGTGCCGCGGCACCTGGTCAGGTGTGCCGTGGGAAGAAGCCCACATACATGCAAAAGAAGGCACGGCATACAAATAGGCAGTATGCCGCTCCTTCCCCATGTATGCGGCTTCTTCCGTCTTACCTCCTCCTCGGCGGCTGTTGTGTGCGTTCCTCACTAGCGATGATGTAACTTCCTGGCGCTTGCAGGAAGTTACATCTTGCTAATTGAGGGACGCTGAATCGCAAAGCGCTGAAGAGAGGTAAGAGGCAAGTGGGGGCAGAAAGTGTGTTTGCAAATGCAGGGCAGCAATTGTGTGGGGGCAAGTGAGGGGCAGCAAGTTAGGAGCAGCAAGATTGGGCAAATGT
>WMED01001530.1:0-27211 GCA_019650415.1 Pipa parva
ATTTCATGATTGCACTATTTCAAATTATTCTAATTCGTTGACCAGCACTTGTAAATTATTGATCCTTTTCCCCAAGTTCAAATGTGAATAAAAATAATTAGCCGTAATGTTGGCAATACATGAACAGATTTTTCTGCTTACACAAAAATGAATGCCTGTACTGACAAAGGTACATTAGTGGAAATCGTAAATCCCTCCTGCCAAGGACCATATCAGTGTATGAATGCATTGCTTACTGTTAACCAGTAAAAATCTGCCAAATCTATGTGCAGTCAGTTTAAGTATCCCCTAGTCATCTTAGGGGGTTATTGACTAAAGTGAAAATTCGACTGTCGAATTCTAACACAGCGGATTCCCAAATCTGCAACCGAGACAAATTTCCCATTGTAAAGTCGCAATCACGACAATTTTTAAAGTTGCAAATGCGAAGATATTTCCATAGTAAAGTTGTGACTATGACCATATTCTCTTTATAAAGCCACGACTGTGACAACAGCAGTCCATTGCGACTGTCTTTAGCTGGAAAATTCACACCTTTACACAGCAACTAGGACTTTAACTAAAAACCACTCAATGTGAAGCACAGTTATACCTTAATGTCTTCTAAACCTATAAAAAAAGACTTTGTTTCATGGTATTTGGAAGAAACATTTCTCCTTTGCTTGCACTTTAAATGTGCCAAGATGCAAGAAACAGGATTCCTTTCAACAATATTTAACTATGTTACCTGCAGCTCATTCTGTCATTTTTTTACACACTGATCCACACTGCACAGTGTAATGCTAAAAATAATTAGTAAAGGTTACAGTGACAGCTGCAAAGAGTATTAAACCACTTTAAATATCCTTAAAGGTTACCTTTAAATTATGGTTTTAGCATTTTAACCAGCTGCATCAAAAATGATTTTTGACCGACCCCATGTATTCCAACAAAGTTAATTTCTTTTAACTCAGATACATATACAATCATCCAAATGCAGTGCAGATTATTTATCAGTTCATATGGATGCTGCAAATGGAGTGGTTTTTGACAAACAGATATTACCACCCCAAAACGTACCCCTTTAAAGGAGAATGAAATCACTAGCACTAGGGGTGATTCATATGTGGGGAAGCGATAAATGCTTACCGAAAGCATTTACTGACTATTTACTGGTCAGAATTGTTGAGAAGATTGGTGAGACTGGGGCTTCTGTATGATGGCTAGGTCCCGATCATACCACAGTATCCATAATTTCATATTTTAGTCATTCATTGTGTGACAGCTAGTAGTAGTAGTGTTTTATACTGCTGTTACTTTGATTATTACTGTTGTTGTTTTAAAGACAAACTAGGGGTGATTCTTAAGTGGGAAGGGAGGAAATACTTACAGATAGAGTTTATAGGTTCCAATGCTGCCTACCACTCTCACTAGAAAGCAAATCTCATCTTCTCAGCATGGAGCTGCAATCCTCTTCACTTCCTGCTTCATGTCAGTAAGTTGAGAAAGTGTAGAAGCAGAATTCTGATAAAACTGCTACTGCACTTGCTCAATTCACTAAAATTCAACAAGAAGCAGGAATTGAAGAAAATTTCAGCACTGCACAGAGAAGATGAGATTAGTGCTACCGAGCTTTAGTTCTCCTTTAAAATAAAACCATAAATCAATCAATGTAATAACACTATAAAATACTACTGCTAGCTGTCACACAGTAAACGACAAATATGGAATGATAATTACAATGGAATGATTGGGACCTATCAAAAGTTTAAAGTTTGAGAGTTGCTGTCCCAGCAATCATACAAAAGCCAGTCTCATCATTCTTCTCAAAAATTCATCATATCACAAAGTACCCGCCACCCTGCTGAAGTTCCTCAAAACAGGCCAAAAGCACATGCTCAGTACAGTTAGTGTACTGATGCTGGGCACAATTAACTGTATAGAATTTAAAGCTATAGTTCTCCTTAAAAAAAGATGCAATTCGCTACTATATTAAACTTGTACAGTGGTACCTTGAGATACAAATTTAATTCATTCCGTGACCGAGATTGTAACTCAAGACAGTTTGTATCTCAAACCAATTATCCCTTTTTAAAATAACACTTATGAAATGAATCCTTTCCAGCCCCAAGAGTTCGTATCTCAAATTTCAGCTTGTATCTCAAACAGGAAAATGGTCCGAATCACAATTTGTATCTCAAGAAATTTGTATGCCAAGCAGTTTGTATCTCGAGATACCACTGTATATGAAATTACAACCAAAGGTTCAAGTTAATAAGATACTAATACTTAGTTGCGAGTGACTATAAATATTGTTCTTTTAGTGGGGAGAAAATTATCCTCCAACAATGTCATTTACTTTACTTCTTTCATATTGGCAAAATATTTGCATTGATTTTCTGCTATGTAAATTACAGGTAGGAAGAAAAACACTTCTCAGATTTATTACACAAAGTTGTATGCAACGATGCATTATGTATAGGTTACCAATTGCTGATGCTTTCAAATTAAAAACATTTGAAAAAATCATAATTTTCCAGATATCAGTGTCACTGATAATGTGTAGCTTTTAATCATACTTTCTATATGCACAAGGAAATGAAGACTGCCATGATTTAATTACTTGTTTGTTGCAAGCTTTTAATGATACATACATTATGAAGGCTGATCACAGGGAGGAACAGGAAAAAAAAAAATCAGACTGGTCAGTGCCTTAAACAGCAGCGGTACACAAAATTCAGACAAACAAATGCAATTAGATAACAGCCTGTTAACCTTCACTATAATTACACTCAAAACATTAAACAGATCTTGGATTTGTTGGAATAATTTCCATCCGTGCCTTATTATACTGCTATAACATAATCATGATCACAAAGAAGTTGACAGCCATTCAGACAAGTTGATGAGTCAGATGTAAATGAGTTAACCTGGCAGGCTGAGGGAAACAGGGCCACTTACCAGATTATCTGCTTACTGTCAAAGTCAGTAAAAACTGTTAAATAAGAAGCAGAGGAGTGAACTTGCCTGTGGTGTAATTAGTGTCTATAGGTACACAAATCCCTGTCTCTGAGGGACAATCAGCACTATAAAAAAAAGCTGGATGTCATGGGGTACCAGAATGGAAGAATGGCCAGTCACAAGGGATGCCTGCTGATACTGTGTCTTTAATAAAAGCAAGGGATGCTCAACTCTTACTGAACGACATTTGTGACCATACGTTGTACCACTGGGTCTTGGAAACAGCCATACTCCTGGGCACCCGTCCTTTTTTTCCAGAATGGTGATCTGAACTACAACACACTACACCATACAGCACCAAGGATTGAGCAGATTTTTTGCCATAAGGTAAGGACTGCCCATGGTAAGGTTATGCACAAATAAGTGGACTGTAATCAGAAGGCAGCTTTGGGTGTCTCTCATAGTGACATGCCTGCTAAATATCACTTTAATTCTCTCTAGGGCATTCTGTTAACTCTTTAATGCCCAAACCCTTATGATTATAGTACGTGTCCCGGAGCCTCTGAAGTTTACTCTTAGTAAAACAAACAAGGCAGTTTTACAAGGACAAGGCACTAGGTCACCGGCAGTGTCCCCATCACTCACAGCCCTACCTCCCACAGACACATTAATAGCCAGGGTGAAACTGGAAGGGTGATCCGCTTGCCAGCTCTCTCCCTCCCTTTCCCCTAACACTGCAGCTGACAGTCAGTGATGTCTCGGTTCAGCCATATACACACACATACCTTGGCAGCCATGCTGTTCAGAACTCACACACTCCCCATCAGCACGTTACCCATAACGTCCTTGCGCATAGTCCTGTAATCACGCGCACGCCCGCCGCCGCTCATTGGCTGGGCCTGGCAGCGCCCACGTGCTGTTCACGTGATCACGGCGCCCTTGGATAGTGTAGCAGGTAAGGGCATGCGGAGCGTTCACGGATTGGCTGGTGCGATCAGTCAGGGAACCTGCAGGTTCAGTGACATCCATTCTAGCCCCGCCTGATCAGGGAATGACAGCTCTGGGGCAGGGACGGGGCAGTGAAGGATAGACTGAATGGGAATATTATAACTGATGGAGGCTAATGCTGACCTTAGGCTCACCTCTATTTTACAGGCCGCGCTCTTTGCCGTTACCGACATCTCTGGGAGCTTTCATAGATCTTTAAATGTAGATTAAAAAAAATATTGACAGATCAGGCAAAGTTATAATTTCTTCATGTTTCCCACCTATTTACATAATCTGGGACGTGGTTAATCTGTTTAACTGACAGGAAAGAGAAACAGAAACAAACACACAATTTTGGTTACATTTTTATAAGCAAGTTTTTTTTACTCAGATAAAGGTTCCTTGGGTCATTATCTGTCCTAGTTATGGCTGCTGTACGGCCAGATCAGCTGAAAAAGGAGATAAACAGTTAATGCAGAGCCTATGCCATCGCTTGTACTCTGCTTACTAACCAATGTTAAATGTATAACATCCAGCCACTGTCTAATTCAGCGGTTCTCAACCTGTGGGTCGCTACCCCAGCAGGGTGTCGCGAGGCCGTCCCACTGGGGTCGAGAACCGCTCCGGCACCCGGAAGTGCTCGTAGGAACCCTTCTTATAAGGGTTCCTGTGGGGTGACGTCGGCTGCAAACGTCACCACGTGACACGCGTACGTGATGACGTTTCGGCCGAACGTCACCATGTGACGCGCATACGTGATGACGTTTGGCCAAAACGTCGTCGCGGCGTGGTGACGTCAGCACCGGGGTCGCCGGCCGAATAAGGTTGAGAACCGCTGGTCTATTTGCTTTACCATGTTTGCATGGATTGAAATATTTGTATCTTTTTATTTATAAAGCACCGCTAGATTATGGGACACTGTACAATTCAAAACTACAATTATAATACAGACATGGAAAAGTGCTTAAAGGAACAGTAAAGCCTGATTAATAAAAAGTAATGTGTGTTGTAAATGCATAATACATTTTTTTTTCTAATATACTTAGTCAGTCTTTTATGTGAGGAAAGGTATTAATTATTCCATCTGTGTAGCAGTACTCTTTCTGTGTTTACTTCCTGGTTGGATTCTTGTGTCACTGACACAACGGCATCTCAGGAAGGTCAAAATTCATAGTTAATGAATTACCATGGGCAGTTACAATACTTACAGCTAATAGTGTATACTGTCAGTAGGAATTGCTGAAATTGAGCATGAGATGTTTCAATGTTTCAGTCCTTTCTTTAACAGTTGCTTTTGCTGGGTTAACTACACCTTTCCTAGTTTAAGAAAAAAAAAAAGTGGATGACAGTTTAAAGGTTCTGATTGGTTATTTAGCATTATCCAGCCTGTCGGTCAATTCCTTAACTCTGAACAGGATGTGGCAGAGAGAGGGAAGCAGCTTCAGTACCAAACTGGTGCTAAAGTGTGAAGAGTGAAAATAAATAATTTATATGACAGAAAGCATTTATTTAATTTTTATTTAACAGTTCCAAAAAGACAGCAAATAACTGTTATTGCCGAAACTGTTCCGTTAAAGAAGAATTGATGGTAAAAAAAAAAAAGGCATTCAAAAAATGCCTTCTAGTGAATCTAGTGACATGTTACAGTCACGGCTTGACCCATGCTGTCATTTCACTGCACAGAGGCAGACTTAGCAGCACTTAGGATGATAGAGGAGCTAGAAAGAATCTCCGTCCACTTAGTTGAATCGGCGGTGCAAAAGGGTTTACCACGTCATCACGTTCATTGCGGGGCCAATGAGAATGCTAGCCTTACTGGCAAAAAAAATTAGTGTGATGGCGTACACTCTTTTGCATAAGTCGGTGGAGCTTCGCGCTGTAGCAAGGTGAATTCACCCTTTAGTTAATAGGGCTCTTATAAGTGCCAGGCCTTAATTGAAACAAAAGGATGGAGGTCCCTGCCCCATAGAGCTTACAATTTAAATAGGAGGAAGACTTACATAAACAGGAGGGTAACAAGTGCAGTTACATAAAGTGTCAGTTCTTTTGCCTATAAGTGCTATTAAAAAATATAATAAATAGCTACTTAAGGATAAAATATGAACATGGAAATCAGTGCTAGTGCTCCAAGATTTAAGTTTAGTTTTGAAAAAATATTAATAGATTGCTTTTGGCAGAGGTAGAGGGATATAGAATTCCAGAAATAAGGGGCAACAAGAAAGAAGGGTTTAAGATGAGAATGAGTGGTCTTAGTGAGTGGTTCATGAAGACGATTGCCTTGTGAGGAATGAAGTTGACAGCTAGTATATGGACACGTAAGGGAAGAAATGTAGGGAGGGGCAGCAGAGTGAAATACTTTGAATGTCAAAAGTAGGACACTGTAAATCAGACCTGGGCAAACTACGGCCCGCAGACCATACTTCTAAGATTTCCAGACTTCTAAGACCGGCCCACGGCAAGATGTAAAACTGGGGGCGTCTGCCATAGGCATCAGCATGCTAGACATGCCCCCCGGGCCCTCTGGATGGCATGCTAGACATTCCATCCAGGCCATTCATGCGGCCTGATGGCAAAAATAATTGCCCACCCCTACTGTAAATAAATACAAGAGTGTCCAAGCTGCGTGCCAGCATAAATAATACATTGTCCAATTTGCATCCACTAAGTGCAAGATAAGTGCACCAAGTGTAGTTAAACTACCTCTGTCTTCAGAAGCATTGTTTTACATTTTACATTTGGACAATGTTATACGTTTTTTAACTCAGAGCCATGGAGCAAACAGATGTTGGGACAGAAAATGTCTCCTCTGGGGAAAAAGAGGGAATTCTAGCAGCAGTACTTAGAATAGACTGTAGTGGGGAAATATGGGAATCTGGAAGGTCAGATAGAAAGGCATTGCAATAGTCCAGTGGGATAACATGAAATAATACATGAGGGTGTTGGTAGTAGCCTGAGAGAGAAAGGGACAGCTCTTGGCAATATAACAAAGGAAAAATCGACAGTTTTTAGCAGTGGTAGCAATGTGCTTATAGAATCAAAGAACAAAGTCAAAAGTCACCCCAAGACAACATTCAGAAGTAACAGGGTTAATGATCACATCACCAAATGAAATGGAAAAGATGGGAGTAAGTCAAGGTTTAGGTTGGAAAATAATCAGTTTTATCAAGATTTAGTTTGAGATGGCGCCGGGCCATCTGAGAAGAGATAGCCAAGAGACAGAGATTAGAGACTTGGGGGGTAATTCAGGAAAGTCCGAACTTACCTGGCGATCCTTCGATTCACTTCGCAGAGACTGGTATGCGCTCCCTTCTCTCCTGCACGCAGAGATGAGCGAATACTTTAAAGGTACTTTGCCTCACCTCGCGACCACTCGAGTCGCCTTGCGAAACTGGAATATCTTTAAAGTGTTCGCTGATCTCCGTGTTCAGGAGAGAAGGGAGCACGTACCAGTCTCTGCGAAGTGAATTGAAGGATCACCAGGTAAGTTTGGACTTTCCTGAATTACCCCCTTAATTTCAGGTGTTAGCACCAGGGTGGATAAGTAAGCTTGGGTGTCATCTGCATACAGGTGGTATTTGAAACCAAATGAGCTAATGACGTCACCCAAAGAAAGAGTACAGGGAGAACAGGAGGTGTTCAAGGACAGAGCATAGAGGCACCCCCACAATGAGTGAGATGGGATAGGAAAGGAAGTTTCATTAGCATGGGAGACAAAAAATGAGTGATAAAGGTTAGAGGCAAGTCAAGATGGAGCTTAATTAGGGACACCAAGCACAATGGTGCTGAATAAGAAGGGAATGATCAACAGTATCAAATCCTGATGATAGATCCCGGAGGATATGAAAAGAAAAGTGTCCCTTGGCATTGGCAATCTGGAGATTGTTTGCAAGTTTTCACAGAGCAGTCTCTGTAGAGTGCTACAGCTGAAAACCAGACTGCAAAGGGTCTAAGGCAGCGGATCTCAACCTTGTTGAGACCGCGACCCCCTTCTGACGTCACCGTGCCGCACGGTGTGATGACGTTTCGGCCAAACGTCATCATGTATGCGCGTCACATGACGTTCGGCTGAAACATCATCACGCCGCACATCACGTGATGACGTTGCGGCCAAAACGTCATCACCGCGCATCACGTGATGACGTTTACTGCCGACGTCACCCGCAGGAACCCTTATAAAAAGGGTTCCTGCGGGTGCTTCCAGGTGTCGGCGCAGTTCTCGACCCCAGTGGGACGGCCTCGCGACCCCCGCCGGGGTGGCGACCCACAGGTTGAGAACCGCTGGTCTAAGGGATGACAAGCATGCAAATAGTAAGGCAGATGAAGGCCACTTCAGAAGTTTAGAAGCTATAGGCAAAAGAGTAGGATGATAGAGAGGTATTGAGGGTCCAGTGTAGCTTTTTTTAGGGATGGATTTAATGCAGGCCTGTTTAAAAGAAGAAGGAAAGATTCCTGAGGACAGGAAAGAGTTGAACAGGTGCATTAGGGCTGGTACTAGGGCAGAAGAGCAGCACTAAAGAAGGAAGAAGTAAAAGAAGGCAGGGGTCAAGCAGGGGCCTGCTACACATTGTGTAGCAGGAAGAAAGGAATTCAGAAACACAGATTTTAGTAGAAGTATCTCAGTGTTGTCAGGAGAAATAGCAATCTGTTTGTGGATACTATCTATTTTGCTTTGGAATAATATTGCAAAGTCTTTGGGGGAGTGAATTGGGGTTAGTGTACCTGAGGGGTAGAGGCATAGAAGGGTATTAGATATAAAAAAAAAAAAGGAGACGGGGATTTGATTTGTTTTGGTTTATGAGAGTTCTGTAATTGGTTTGTTTGACTAGGGAGAGAGAGAGGAGTTCAGGCATGACAGCAGTCTTGTAATGCAGAAAATCTAAATGTTAATGTTATTTCCTCCATAGATGTTCTGCAATACACATGTAGGATCTAATAAATTGGTTGAGGCTGCAAGGGGGAAACTGAATCAATAACAGTATCAATAACTGTAGCCTTATTAAAATAAAAACCCATGTTGCAGTATTGATTAAAGTTTTTTTCAATTGTATCTTATGAAGCTTTAGGCCGGGTTCATACTGGCAAATTTTACTCCGCATATTAAAAAAAAGCGCATGGCGAAAAAATGCTGAAATTACTCACATACAAAAAACCATTGAAAATAGTGACTATCGGCTGTGCAATGACGTTTCTAGAGAGGAATATATGCTGGGACGCTTCATGTTGCATTTTTTTCAACTGTGTAAATTAGCAACAATAGGAATTTAACAATAGCGGTCACACATGAGGGAAAAGCACTGAGAAAGTAAGGTGTTTTACATGGAAATACTCCCCTGAATGCTATTTTTTTCTTAAAACGCCATTCATTTAAAAAAAAAAAACAAGGACATTCACAATTGCAAACCCAGGTTTCATTGTGGATAAGCTGGAATAATGTACTGGACTGATGTATCTGGATACATAGCTTCAAAGTGTGGACAGCAGCACCTGCTTACGTCACTTAACCCTTCTCTGTCCAGAACGAGTGGGTGCAGTGCAAGAACACATGCATACATGGGGAGAGGATTTAGAGCTGCACTGAGGGATGCATGGAGGTGGGGCAGAGAATCAGGAGGGTGCAGCAGGTCGTCAAAGGCATATGGGGGACAGCTGAGCATGTGAAGGGCTCAGTAGAGCATCTGGCTAATATGAGGGGGGCAAAACAGAGTACATAGAGCTCCTAATCCTTGTTTTCCTAATCGTAAAGACAGAGAATAATCCAATTTCATGCAGGTTTTCAACTCTCATGAATTCTTATGTATTATACTATTTTAAAGGACCAGTATCTGGAAAATTTCTATTAGGATTTGCATGGACACTGTTTCTAATAAAGTACTTATGTGACTTTTAAGATGAATTATTGATTTTTATTGTTTTGAAATCAATGGGGCGGATCAGGGGTTTGTATGCTTTACAGATAAAATATGGCTGCTGTATTGTGTAGGAACTTAACAGATTTTTTTTTGTGTATGTTAATAGCCATTAAATATCATTATCACAAAAATCCTGCATCAGTTCTCAGTTTTCCATGTCCCCCCTTATTTTTACAAGTTTAATTTGACTCTGGCAATATAATATGTAAAACAAGGACACTTTAAACAATTTCACTCATATTCTTATGACTTAATATCTACATTATATTCATTATTAAAATGATGTAACCTTTAGTGAGTATTGTCCATCAACTGATCCCTAATCACTGTAACAGGAACTATGACATTATTCAGTCACACCAGTGCTGGACTTACACCTCAGGAATTTATAGGCACAGAGGGGGTAATTCAGGATAGTGCGAAGTGAGGTGCGGAGTCCTCGCCTCACTTCGCACTGACTGATATGCGCTCGCTGATGCCCTGCATGCGGACATCAGCAAGTGCTTTAAAGGGATTCCAGTCTTGGCGAGACCAAAAGAGTTGCCTCGCCGAGACTGGAATCCCTTTAAAGCACTCGCTGATGTCCACATGCAGGACATCAGCGAGCGCATATCAGTCAGTGTGAAGTGAGGCGAGGACTCCACACCTCACTTCGCACTATCCTGAATTACACCCAGAATGTTTGGTACAGTAGGCTACACCCACTAACTGACCATGTCCCTTTTTACAAAGAAATTACAAAAATATGCAGTGAACTGAGGTGCTGTGTGACACATAATTTAATGTAAAGTGAAATTGCAAAGGTCAGGATTAACAGTTAAATGTTAATAATACTTTAGAATTTATCTTCTTCATCCCCCCAGTTTATCTCTTTCTGTGCCCTTCACTCAGATTTGCCTATAGGCACATGGCTTTTGAAGCAAGAAAGAGGTTCGCTCAGTCCCTTGGGTAACAAACACGTAAAGTAGTTGTAATAGAGTATGGGGTGCTCAGGATCTAGCCCATCCAATGTACAGCATAGATATATAATCCGGCACTCCCAGTAGTAAAAACAAAAAAGTTTTATTTCATCACAAGGTTAAAAACAGGATTCGTAGTGATATCCAGTGAAAAAGGGTAAAAACAATGGAAAGGGCACCCCCTAACGCGTTTCATGCTATGGGTGCTTAATCATAGGATTAAGCGCCCATAGCGTGAAACGCATTTGGGAGTGCCCTTTCCGTTGTTTTTACCCTTTTTCACTGGATATCACTACGAATCCTGTTTTTAACCTTGTGATGAAATAAAACTTTTTTGTTTTTACTACTGGGAGTGCCGGATTATATATCTATGCTGTACATGGCTTTTGAGCCTATTTGTAAATCTGAGTCACACTAATAAGGTACCTTCCAGATTTGAAATGTTGCTTGTTTTATTTCTTGTATGGAGAACAAGCACATATTGCACAATGGTATATCAGCAGCTTAGAAACAAAGAAACAAAACACAACCAAGCCATGTACAATCATTCACTGAATGTTTCTCTTAGTAGCACTGTGCAGGAATGTGCTTCATTTAGAATTGAAGACCGTGATTTAGTCACCAACTGGTAAGTCCCTGATTTGACAATGTTGACATTTTTTTTTCAGTACATGCTATTAACTTATTTCAATCCTTTTCAATTTGCAGACAGTTTTTTTTCTGAAGCCTCCTTTCTCATGTACCTCCTCTTCAGCAGTTCAGTTTGGAACCTTATGTTAGGGATTTGACTTAAAGGTTTGAGAATTCCGAGTAACCAATCGGAATGTTGCAGAGTGTAACAGAGCTGCTGCCCACCTGATTCTTTTACATTAGTTGTTTTATTTCAGAATTTTCAAGCCTGTGGATCAAGTCAGTGGTATAATATTTCAGTAGCTGAGTGGGAGTGGGGGAATTCTGTAAGAAAATGGCTGTGAACTAAAAACTGTTAATCATTTATACTCCAAAATGCATGTATTTAACAGTGATAATTAGATGGACAAATAATTGTACAAGGGTGGACTGTTCCTTTAGAACTTGCATGTTTCTCCCATGTCCCTTCAGATAGTGCTTTAGATAGATAGATAGATAGATAGATAGATAGATAGATAGATAGATAGATAGATAGATAGATAGATAGATAGATATTGTCAATTTCTACATATGTACATGAGCACATACAAGTATTGAAATTACGTTTCTCATCTCTCCAGTATACATAACAATGGGGATATAAATTACACAATGGGGATATAAATTGCACAATGGGGATATAAATTACAAAAACCAGTAGTCAAAGTAAAGTGCAAATGCAGATAACATAGTATAAATAGAATACGACAATACAATACAATAAAAATAGTAATAGGAGGTGAAAGTGCGTATCAAAGGGAGAAAAAGGGGTGGGGAGGAAGGAATGTTGCTTTACATTAAAGTTTGAAAACAAGAGAGGAAGGCATTAAATGTATATGGAATAAAATATGGAATGACCTTAATCATCTTCTTTAGGCATTATATTCAACCTTGTTACGCTCGGCGTTGCTGCTCCTTACCTGACAGGACGGCTCTTGCGCGCCGCTCCTAGGCGCACGAGCTGCGGCTGTTAGGTTTTTAAACCATGACACATACGTGTCGGAAGCGCTCCCGCTGCATGGGTACGCAGCGGGAGATTTAAAAGCTGGACAGCTTGGGCTTCTAGCTTCCAGCTAATTCAGGCTCAATTGCTGTTCCTGTGTGCCAGCAATTTCCTTTGCCTTTTTCTCCTGTTTCAAGTTGTCTAATTACAGTTACAGTTACAGCTTCCTAGTGTTCCTGTGTCCTCTTCTATTAAAGTGACATTACCTCATTACCTTAAAGTGACATTACCTCATTCAGTTTTCGCTATTCTCAAGTCTTGTAACCTGTTCCCAAGTTTGGTGGTCGTTCCGGCACTAGCAACTACCCTAGGGGGGTACGCTCAGGGGTCGCAACCTGGGGGTCTCTCACAGCTAAGCCCAGTACCTCCTTGCGGAGGTTAAAGGTGAAGACCAGGGGCCCCTTAGACTACGCGCCTCGCAGTGTACTTAACTCAAACCCCAATGTGGTACAGAGGGTCCGCTTTCTGTTTGTGACAAAACTATATTTTATAAAGATTTTGTTTCTTGATTAGTACTCAGCAGATCTGGTTTACAGAAAATGCAATATAGTCTGTGTAATGCCTTCAGTGTTTGCCTTATGGTTGTTTCACCGTTTCATTGTACTTTGGTTTCTATTGTTTCCCTAAGGTGAATTGTTCATCTAGTTCTATGTTAATCTGATAATTGCTCATGACAGGCCTTTGTACTTTACTTATGAGTCTAGTAAACAGGAAGTCCATCTCCAAGATATATTGTGCATCTGTAATAGCAGCTAGTCAGGTCAGTGTCCACCCATCTACATCTATACATTGCTGGTATAGTCTATCCACAGTCACCAGCCAGCATTGCACTATTTATGTAAGTTCTTTTCTGTTCCCCAGTTTCACCCTGCCCTTTGCAGTAAAAGTTGTTTGGACTTAGCTTCAGTGTTAGTGAATTATTCTGGGAAAGAGTTTAGCTGTCAATTTACACCTCATTTGCACATAAGGCGGACAGAACACTCTGTTTAGGAGGTTGAAACTGCTTTTGTTAAATAGATGTTAAATAGACGTTCTGCAACTTGCTTGCCTTGAACTTGGTAGGCCTGTGAAATGTTGGGTCTTTTGAAGCCAGTTTATACTTTGGTTGACATGGTATATGTAAGAGAATGAGTGGTACAGTGCTGTGTTGGAGTATTTTGGGTTATTCCAGGGAGCCCATAACTGCAGTACAAAGTGAGCTAGTAGAATCTTTGTTGGCTGTGTAATCCTGAAAGGCTTGAAAGCAGGGTGAAAGATGAAGAAAAAGTGCCTAATAAATAATACAATAGTTATAGAGTTATAGTGGAGTGCAAGAGACATTGACAAAGTCTGTCACCAACAACCACTAAACTGTGAATACCTAACTATCGTTCTTTTAGGGACTGTACAAGCTGTGTGATTCTTCTCTACCATGATCACCACAACAACTAATTATTGATGATAACTACCCATGTCAGGACTGGCAGCACCCACTTCTGTGTGGAGTGCAGGTAGGAAAAATGAAATTGCTACATATACAGAACATCCCTTTTCTACTGTAATTCTCTTCCATTGATATTTCAACAGATACAATTTACAGACCTAGGGCATTGTATATTTCACCATATATTTTCTAAGGTTCTGTGTTTAGTTTCTCATTAAATATACATCTATGGCTGTTTTCTGCTAAATTTCAGTTAAATAAGTCTTTTTCTTACTAGGGGAAGGATTATCATTTTTAGAAACCAAAAGATCTTCTCCTGTAGAATAAGGCCTTGGTAACTTTAGTAGCACAATTTGTATCCAGTTTAAAGATCTTCAAATCAACTGCATGTTTACAAGTCTTGATAAGGTTTTACTTCTCTTGCAGTTACTGCAGACAAATCCTTCCTTACGGTAAGAGTGTATACATCATTTCCCTTGCCAGACAGAGCTCCTACCACTCTCATTTCTTCTCGGCTTCATGACTCCTGCCTTATTTTCAGTTTTTTTCCTACTACAGGTTTCTGTATTTTTAATCATTTCTTTAGCATACATTACAACAATCTAGTCACTGGCTGCCAATATCTCAGGAGTGTGAATGGATCAAGTATTGTTCTTTCTACTCTCTTGTGTTGCCACCTATCCTCAATCTGGGGTTTGATTTTTTATTTCCAGTGTCTTTATGATTAACTTTTTCCTTTCTCTTTCTTCCCACATTCCTTTAAACATTGGCCTATACACTCTTTATTTCTTCAAAGAACTGTTCCTTTCTTTCACTATGTTTTCCTGCCTAGCTGACTTGCTCCACCCACTTGTTTACCCAGAATTACGTGCATCTGGCACTCTGTTTTGTATTATTCTGCCTTTGTTTTTCTTCCTTTCGGTTGCACCCATTGTTTCTTTGTAAGGTAAATAATTCCTAGCGATATTTCCACATGGAAAACCATATTTGACAAAACAGCAGAGTGTGGTATTAACCTAAGGGTTAAAATGTGGAATTATGCCCCCAAGTAACGGTCACCAGCAACCTATATAACAAATTCATTTTGACATTTTGCTTGGTATCTAAAAGAGTCTTTGGGCAAGACAATTGAAAAAGTCCTTTATTATTCAGTGAACTTTAGATGACACATATTTCTGAAGTGTCCCAGAAAGCCCAACTTGGCTGCAACCAATACAAATTGAAGTATAAAGAAGACATATTTAGAAGTACTACAGGGAAATAACCGCCGTGCCAATCTAAACAGCAATTTTCTTTTTCTGGTGCTTATTTGAAAACATATCAATATATACAGTATATACACAGTATATACTTATAAAACTTACACACATAGATAATTAAAATAAAAATAGCACATTTGGAATTTTTCTATATTTTTTTACTTTTTTTAAAGACATGAAAAGAAAAAATAAATAATTGCAATTGCTAATAATATATTTAAAAAAAAAAAAAATCAAACCTCAAATTTAATACATTTTCTAATTGCTTGACTTGTGGGCCTCATTGATTAAAGGATGAATTTGACATTAAAATAGTTGCAAATTCACTTCTTAACGATGATGAACCTGTGACTAGTATTGTCGAACAAGTGGACAGCGGAAATCCTTGTCAGATGCGTTTTATGGCAAAAGTCAGTCGGATAGAAGTAGAATTAGGGGGCTGCCATCAGCCCCCTAATTCGCAGGTCTGAAGTGGCAAAGTCAAACAGGTGAATTCAAAGCACACTCCTTCGCTTAGTCAATAGTAGAAGCCCTTGTGCATGCACATGCAAAGCGCTCCATAAGATCATGACTATTGTAGACACCAGAATCTGTCGCATATTCTGTACATTACAGAGTTTGCTCAGTAAGTGAACATGGGGAAGTGACAAATAGATGTGAATTCAGAGCTAAACTCGAATATTCATCCTTTAATCAATAGGTCCTTAATCATTTATGCAATAATTTATGCATGTCTCTGTAACGACTGGATCAGTGATTATGGGACCCATTTATTTGCATTCCGTGGCAGACCATATTTTGTTGCATGTTCAATAATGAGCTGATCAGTCACAGTAAGAACTTTATTTGAAGTTGGGTTCTTTTTTTTTTAGAAAAATAGGTGAATGGATGAGAAATCTAGACCTGACCTAAAGAGACAGTCCTTTTTGACAGAACTGACATTGAGAATGCAGCACTTCTTTGTACCCTTGCACAGGGAATAAAACATAAATGTAGTTATTTGTGAGGCATGATAAATAAAGAAAACAGAATTGTTGTAAAAGCTTTTTTTTTTTCTTTTATGGATAAACAACAAAGTATTTCTTGCCTCTGTGAGTTTCACTGAAAAAATGTGTTAGAGATTTCTTTTGTTGAAAGCGTTTGCTTCTAAAATGTGCGAAGAGTTGAGGACAAACCTTCTTGTCAAATGCATGTCTGACAGAAAGCAATGCATGTGGTCATGACAGCTGAATGGTAATTTCTGTGGGAGGAAGACATGAGCATACCTCCCTCTATGGACCCCTGTGGATATGGATTACAGAGAAGCTGCTTCACCCAAGAGGGGTATTATATTTCTTACATGGGTGGAAATGATTCCTAACTCATGAGCACCACATGCATGAGTAAGCCGTACAGAGATTTTTTTTTTTTTATACCCTGACAGAAATATAATCACTGCCCATGTGTAAGAGAATTGTTTATTCTCTTAGAATTCTTTGCAGATGGTTCAGTATATGAGTGTGAGTGTTAAAAGTGAAGGAAGAATATATATTTTCTTTTGTTACACAAAAGCCTTTTCTTGGTACATACTGTAATATTGTGCAGTACTCTTGATGTGCAAGAAATATGCCCTGAAAAATAAGTCATTTTACTAATGGCTAGGCATCTGTGGTAAAGATAACAGAATGGCATGGCTTCTTACTGGCCCATCTATATGGCAATAACATTAGAATAATTATTCAGACACAACTGAGTGTAACATTTTGGCTAAAAGGTTCTTGAGTGCTTTTCTAGAAACGCAGACAAGATTTTAGCAATATTACTAGATGATCACAAATAAAGAGAATAACTGAAAATCTTGTCTGGAGACTGGAAGATCCTTAACACCTAGTTTTAACGATAAATTCAACAAAAAAAATGTTTGATTTTAAGTCATAGATATTTGTCGTTGGATATTGAAACCTGCTTTAACTGATCCCAGTGCAGTTTTACTTTATATAACCTTGTAACTCCTTATTTATGTATCTAACAAAGAATGAAATTAGAGATTCAGCCAGTTAAAGATATGGGCCAGAACTCTAAAGCCTGCCACTTAGATATCTGTGCCTCCATTTCTCATTTTAGGAATAAGTGGTGTACAAAGCATATGCATGTATGAACCTCTGAACCACCCTAACATAGTAACATAGTTTATAAGGTTCAAAAAAATGCAAGTCCATCCAGTTCAGCCTATTGTCCTGCAATGTTGATCCAGAGGAAGGCAAAAAAACCCATGAGGCAAGAGTTAGTTATCCTTGTAAAAAGATAAAAAATCTCCTCCCCAATTACCTGATTTTAACTCCAAATTTAAATTTGCTTTAGAGAATTTAAAAATGTCAGAACACAGACATTTGGCAGAAATTATACATTTTAAAGTGGCTGAGGAGAAAAATATTCCCATTAATGATACCTAAATATTTTCACTATTTATTAAATAGTTGAAGACCTGACATAGCAATTTTTTTTTTCTTGAAACTGAGGGGGTAATTCAGCAAGGTACGAACTCACCTTGCGATCCTTCAATTCACCTCGCCAAAATGGTTACGCGCTGGCTTCTCTCCTTCACGTGTACATCAGCGAATGCTTAAAAGGTATTCCAGTCTCGTGAGGCGACTCCAGTGGTCGCGAGGTGACTGGAATACATTTAAAGTGTTCGCTGATGTGCGCGTGTAGGAGAGAACCCAGCGCGTAACCATTTTGGCGAGGTGAATTGAAGGATCGCAAGGTGAGTTCGCACCTTGCTGAATTACCCCCTGAAATTTGGTTTATTGGTAAAAAAAAAAAGTCTGGTAAAATGTCAAAACCAATAAACTGATGTTCGACACACTCCTTTGTAACAGTTATTTAATGACAGACACTCATTCGGGGCAAAATTTACAAATGCTGAAAAGTATGTTTTCGACATTTTCGCCTGCTTTCTGGCAGCTTTTCGAAAGTCGGGTAAGAAACTGCAAAGAAGATGAAAACATACTTTTCGACTTTAATCAATTTTGCCCTCAGTGTAACTAAAGAATTGTTTCTGAGTACTTTACAATATAAATAGGTGATTTGTCATAGTTATTGTATTGCATTGTAACTGTCAAATGAATGCAGAGTAGTCTGTAGTGTAATTTGGGAAATGATTGAAACCTAACTAGGATATGTTGCTGAGCACTCTGTACTGTAACTAAGGAAGTGATATTGAGAAGTCTACAGCATTTCTGGGATTGAATGCTGCTAAGCATTTAGCACTGTATTTGGGAGCGGATGCTGCAGTTTAAGTTAAGAATGATACTGGATGCTCTTCAGTGTGACTGGATTATGAAGCTTGCGCTTTATAGTGGAATTAGAGAATGCATCTGGGTTTGTAGTCTGTGATGTGTGTGTTGGAGTATAAATTTGCATTTTTGGCATTGGGGAACTTCTTTATAATCAGAATAAATGGTGAAGCCCAACATAATTGAATTTAACCATGTGTGGACCACTCAAAAGTTCCATTATAGGTGGATTCAAGTGTCAAATGCTGGAAATTATACATGTTCCACTCACAATTATAAGAAAAAGTGAATAAGTTGCAGTTCTAGGTGTCCTGCCACTATGGAAAGCATACTACAGCACACACCACCTTGTATAGCATTGTGTACATGCGTTATTTTCTAATAATTATGACACAGCGCATTGTCATAGCCAATGAGTAGCGTTATAGTGTTTCTTAAACATCATTCTTATTTTCAATATTTATATAAGGAATAAGATAATAATGCATTCTGAGAGAAGAACCTCACATTCCTTTCACTTACAAATGAAAGTAGTAATTGTCAATTCTTAGCCCAACATTGTATAGTTAGGGAAGAAAACTGGATGATAAATGCCTTACTTTTTCCCCTTACTGAGCAGCATGGCTCAAATTAACCTTGGATGGTTCACGCAGTTACTAGTGTCTTTCCATCTTCTAACTGCAATTTTGAGATTAAGTGGATGATCCAATCAGAATAACTGACTGATTGGCTATAAATAAAAATCAAAAGCTAAGGTAGATTATATAGCCACTGAAAATAATAATAAAAGGCAAGGCTAGAACGTCTCCTGTTTAGTCACCTTCAGGGCACAGTTAAAGAGTAATTCTCCAGCAACAGTATATAATTCTTTTGTAGATGGTTAAACCCCAGATTACACAGTAAGCCCAGGTAAGCCTTTGTTTGTCTGCATGGGATAAAACCTATCAATGCATAATTCCAGACATTATATAGCAATGACTTTTCATTCAAGAGAAGGTCCACGTAACAATAAAGGTGTGGCTGAATCTAAGGTGGGAGTGGTTTCCATTTTTTATTGAATTATTTATATGCAACATGTCACTGTGGCACAGAATTATTTTTAACTCATAGGTGGGTTTTACCTGCAGATGCCATATGTGGTCATGGGAACAAATTGTGTCTGCTTTTATTAATGCTTTTAAGCAGTGGTTTAAACACATGTATCATTATGAACTGCTTGCCAAGCTCTGCAGAGTGGAAGTGCAGTAGAGATGATGTCTGCATTATGGACTGGGAATGTTAGCTCACTGAAAATAATCAGCAACTGCAGTTAAAGCATTCATCCAAATATTTTTTAAGGGGACAGCCTGTTCTATTACCTTTCTGATATTCCAATGGAAATGGGATGAAATAGATTTATTAAAATAAAAGAATAGCAACTTGCCTTTATAGTTACTATATACTCAATTTGTGCTTCCAAAAATTCTAAATGTGTCTATAAAGTAAGCGTCATAGAAAACAATTGAACTGGGTGAGGTTCGTTTAACAACATGGTTTCAGTAAAGATATAAACAGAGATTAAGCAATAAACTTCATGAACATGTTATCAAGTGCTGTTTTCAAATAACTGCTGAGTCACTCCAAATGGGAAATTCTTTATTTTTTTTGGTTGCTACTTGCCCTTTAAATAGATTTGTGTACAAATAATATCTTTTTTTAAATTTTACTACTAGAAATCTAATCATATTATTACAACAAAAATGTGTATGTATATATACTGTATATATATATATATATATATATATATATATATTTATTTTAGGTTCATCTTTCTTTTCAGGAGAAATTTTGGTGTATGATAAAATGTCTTCTTCGAGTCTAATGCAATTAAATATTATATTTTAAAAATGTCACTTGTTACTTTTGTTCATCTTTTCTCTGCTAAAGAATAAATTATATTTGAAAGATTTGTTATTTGCAAAGTAGAGGCTTCCAAGCAGGCCAGTGACCCATGTGCAAATATATGGATTTGATGACTGTCAGTCAGTTTGATGTGAATGCCAGACTAGATGCAGCAATGACAGCAATGTTCATGCATGCCTTTAGATAATAGAAAATAAAGGGGAAGAAGGAGCAATATAGCACTTGTGTAGCTTTGGTAAAGTTGTGAAGCTTTTTTAAATTAAAAAAAAAACCCATAAGATTATTTAGTGCAGTCTTGTTATTTTATTTTAATTATAGAAATAGTGTAGAAAATGCAGAAGCCATTATTTTGGGAGAAATTATGTTTAAAGCTCTTGGTATACATATATTGTTAGTAAGGCTGAATATTCCATCAACTTCAATGAAAAAATATATATGTATCCTTATTGTACCCCCACTTGATTTAGAGGGCGTGAGACTTGGCTTTACATAGAATTCTTCTCTGGTGGTTTGTTTTTTTTTTTTATATGTAAAAAATTGAAATATGCAGATTTTTTTTTTTCTAACGGGCGAAATTTAATAAAATCCAAAATATCGATATCACAATATCGAATAGTAATTTATCAAATTAAAATTCCTTTATCACAATATCGAATTTTCGATCTCACATCAAATTTTCGATTGAAACTTTTCAATCTGTTTATTTCTGTGAAAAATCCGTAATATTGATAATTTTGACAGAAAATTCTATATCGATTGTTAAATAATTTTTGAATTTTTTTAAAGAAATTTTTCAGTTGAAAATGGCCTTTTGACGTTAATGAATTTCACCCTTATTAAGAGTTTTATTGTTATAAAGGGGATTCTCCAGCTAGTCAAATTATCATTCAATTAAAGAAATTCATGTTCATCACATCTGAATGATAAAACCATCCGTACAAAGGCAGAAAGTTGCTGAAACATCCTTATGTACAAGTATGTAAAACTATTTTGTATGGACCTGTTTTTTTACTTACCACTTTCAGGATCCTAACCAGGCCAAACTCATGCCAACCTTTCTTCACATTTAGGAAAGAGGTACTGTGAGCCTTTGTGTATCATATTAAATTAAAGGGTGCCTGAAAACTTGTATAAATGGAACTGGTTTATTGATCAGCACAGGAGACTGAATATTACACAGAATAATTAATAGTGCAAACATGCCAGCAACATTACAATTATCACTATATCATGTAGCTTGTAACTTTAAAGCTTCCACTATGAAACCTGGACAGGAGCAACTGCACAGACTTATCTACAACTTCTTGTTGGGTTGCAAGCTACCCTTTTTAAACAAAGGACATTCCTCAAACTTCTGAGGTGAAGTAGTATACAGAAGTTTTCCTAGCACAACTTGATGGAGTGCTTCCACCTGCCACTCCTAGGAGTAGTCCCAATGAGAAAGATTCTTCCTAGCTCAGAACTTATTTATGTAACATGCACGTTCTGATAATCCTTGTCAGTTTGTTGTTTGGTTTTACTGGTTCCTGATTTACGTTTACCTAACCTCTCATTTGGCTCACCTATTATACTGCTTAGCTTCAAAGTGTTGAACCCATGCCAGCTAGTGAGTTTACTTTTTTAGCTGCAGCATTCCCAGTAGTCACTCCTGATATTTCATGTTTGCCTGTTGCTTGTTTATCTTCAGAGTGTTTTGCTGTTTGATTAGTTATCAGCTCTCTGTGTTTTCTTGAACCACTACTCTTGGTGGTCTAACCACTAAGCTATTTTTTTACCTGAATAACAGTAAACAGTTATTTTGGTTATCTATTAGGTTTTCCATGCCTTATGTGTCTCTCCTCTCTGATTTAAATTTTAAGGTCATGTGAGCATATCTTCATACCAGTTGGTTCCCAATAAAGTGTTGTTATATGCCAAGTGTTGTTATATGTTATTTGGAATGTATACATTACTATGTACAGTGCTGTATTACAGGGTGGTGCTGTATAAATGAATAATAATATATTACTGTTGAACAGCAAATCTCATAATCCGCAGAAGACATTTAGATTATGTCATACGTTTATCAACTATAAAACCACCTGTCTACAGTTGTTCAGACCTCTATAAGTTTCCTTTGGTATCTGATCTCAAGACATTAGCAATCAGTGAGTCACTTTAAAACAAAAAAATATCTAAAAATCCAGGAGGTTGAGAAGTGAGACCTCCATGGATCAGTCATGTTTTTACAGCACAACTCACAGATGCTAGATGTTGGTTTTCTGGTTGCCTTCCTTGGACCACTTTTGGTGGATACTAATCATTGCATACAGTGAATACCTCATAAAATCTGCCATTTTGGAGTCATCTAGTCATCACAATTTGGCTGTTTTAAAATGACTTTCTGCTTCCATCACATCAGCTTTAATAAACTTACTGTTCATTTTTCGCCTAATGTATCACCCATTGGCAGGTACCATTGTATTTAGATGATTGTTATGGCTGGTCAGTCTATGCTTATGTCCGCTTGAGATTTAACTTTCAGAAAGACAAACTCACTCTTCAGATTTACAAAACTACAGAACCCTAGGATTTAAAAGGTAGTTCTGTTACATAAATGCTGTTTCAGGTGAGCATAAAAGGAGTGGTTGTCATATAGCTTCCATGCTATATATTGCAGATGGACTGAATCTAACATATCACTATAACAACGCCAGGCACATATAGCTTTGTAGTGTGGTGTCAAATGTGCACAGAATATGCCAGATGTATCATGTTTTTTCCCATAATTATCTTTAGAAGCTTTTACTGATCACTGCCTGGAAGATTCTTTTTTTGCACATATTGTGAAGTCTGTATGTGAAATGCATGCACATTCTCTCTACACAATCACAATGAACCTGACCAAGTATCTCAGTTGCTTGTCTATTAGTACACCTGCTTGACAGGTTCATAGCAGTACACCTGCTTGGCAGTTCATAGCAGCCAAGTGTTTTCTATCTAAGGGATGCATATGATGAAAGGCTTAGAAGACACTGTCTTGGGATTTTTCTTGCTCTGGCTTCTTGATCTTATTAAAGGACTGTGTGGAAAAAAGGTTGTTTGTATCTTCTCTGATGTGGTTGCACATGATATATGTAGTCACTTAATGCTACAGTAGTAAGAGGAGATTTATAATATAATTATTAATGTTAATAATATATTAATTATAATAATATAGAGAAAGGGCAAAGGATAAATTCTCTCCTTCCTGCACTCTTTTGTGTGATTGCCTCACAGGAAGTTAAAGGCAATGCTGTAGCACTAAGCATTATAATAGACAGAGTTGGGCCAGGGAAGAGGTAAGCTGGGACATGGTAAAGGAGGTGGATGAACACCAAGATAGTGCCCTCCTCCTTCAGAGGGCATGGAATATGGCGGGAAGATGTTTTGTGCGGGCAGCACAGAACAGGAGAGGGGTTGTGGGGGCAGTAAATAATAGGAGGAGGGTTATGGGGGCAGCACAGTATGGGGAATGGGGGGTTTTATGGGGTAAAGCAGTATAGCGAAAGGTGGGGTTGGGTCAGCACAGTATCTGGAAAGTGAAGGTTGGGGCAACACGATATGGAGAGTTGGTGGGTGAGACAAAGGAACTTAAAAATTGCAGAGCTGCACACTACCTTACACCATTTTACCTGCTGCACCGTATGGGGTACAATGGAGGGGAGAATGCTGGTGGGGGTTGCATTTTGGCATTGTTGCCTAGGGTGCCATGAAACATTGTCCCGGCACTGTCAGTTGTACCAACATATTCTGAAGCTACATTTTTAAAATATTTCTGTGGTCAGGTCCTGTTCTCTCTCCCTCTTCCAGTATGTACATAAAGCACTGCCTGGTTGCTAGGCGAAATGACCCTAGCAACCAAAGGACAAATTAAATGAAAAAAAGGAAGGTTTGGACCAAAATTTTAAATAATTTAATATAAATAAATACAGATAAGACCATTATGTTAGAAAACTACTATCTACAACAGCAGTCCCCAACCTTTTAACCTTTTATGGATTGGGGACTGGTTTTCCAGTTCCCCGAATCAGAAAAGGTTTGATGGACCAATGGGAGGGTGGGCAAGCCAATGCGTGTTGACGGCTGCATGATGGTGACACACTTCATGTTCATGCGTCACCATCAGGCAGCCCAGTGCCGAGGGTCCTGCGGACCGATAGTGGACTGTGCCCAGCATTTGGGGGCCCCTGATCTACAACATATTAAAAATCCATTTTAGGCAAACATCCTGTCAGCTGAATAATAAACAGTAATTGTTAGAAGCTGCCAAATGAAAACAACATTTTTTCTGCAACCTTTTATTTTCCTTAAAAATAATCAACACTTCTTTCTAGACATCTAGACATTTTGCCTATTTAAGGGGCAAATGAATTTTCATGTGTTGGGACAATTTTAAATAATAAAAAAACCTCATGATAAATGATGGCCTTCATTAACACAATTACCGTATCTCTGAACACAGAGCAGTTTGGCAGTGAATGCTAAGTTTTCCACACTAGACATAAAATGAGTAATTGAAAATAAACATTATATTTCTTGTAGCATAAAGTAGAAGAACTGGACTGTAAGTATTTTAAAATAATGGAAGGGTTCCTGGCTAAAAGATGAAGTTTGTTTGTTGATCATGGAATATGCCTAATCAAATTACATAATTGGATCTTATAAACACAGTTGCTATTTTCCACTGTAACCTGGTTTTACTTACATCTGTTTTAAAACAGACATTGTCAAGACAAAAATCAGTGTTGACAAAGAGTAAACAGTCAAGACCCCTTGTTTTAGCAGTTCAGGCATGCAGTTATGCTAAGAGAATGCCACTGATCTGATATTGCAGTACCTATTTCCATTGCAGACTTACTGGAATCTCAAGAGGATTTCCTTTTCTTCTGTCTTTTTAAGATTAAGAATTGTGGCTTCAGGTTATCATAAGATTAAAAGATTTCCTTCATACCTTTTATATATTTTGTGCACACATTAAAGGATAACTTCACAGATACAAAAAATAAAGGACACGTGGATAATATCAGAAGTGCTTTATATGGAAGGTTCATGTTTTATTTTTTGCTGTCTACATCATCACGGATGTGCGTCAGTAGCTGTCTACGTGTGCCACTCTCGTGCTACTGCTATGGTCGCATTCCTTTTAAAAATCAAACAGTTCCTAGCTTATTCACACGATTATAGGACTCCTTTAGTTGATACTGGGTGCTATCTCTATTGCTGTTATTCTGTGTACCTTACCTCAGCCTGTTTTCTGGATTTCGCCAGTCTGCTGCCTGTCCTGACCTCTGCTTGGATTCCTCGACCATTCTTGCCTGTTGAATGCCCTGGCCATAGCTTTGTTTATCCAGCATCAGTATCTCTTCTGCCTGGCATTACTGTGGTTCCCTGTACTACCAGTAGACAGCTATCCTAGAGGCCACAATCTGGGAATCTCCCCTCAGGAAAGGCTATACCTCATGTGTGGGTTAAGGGTGAAGACCGGAGGCTCCTTAGACTTTGTGCCTTAGGTATAGCTAGCAACAAGTACAAATCTACTTCTGTCTGGCTGCAACCTCCTACTCCTCCTATCCATTCCCAATCAGAAACCTTACAGAGACAGATCAGAACATGTTGATTTAGAGCATATATAATTTATTTATCATGTAAGTATATTCTAACTATTCTGAAGTAGCTTTATGGCACCAGCATACATTTTTGATCTTTAGTAATTTAAAAAAGGAAGCATTTGGATTGTGAAATAATCATATTTGCTTAGCTGAAGCAATACCCAGAACCATGTGAAATGGCTGATGTGTAGCACTCTTTTTGACCTACTTTTAGAGTCCTCAGCTTGACCTTGTGTGGCTCTGGGCAAAAGCTCTGTAGTCTCCTAATGGGGCATTGCATTGCCATTTTATCAGGAGTAGGTACCACTCTGGGAGCAACCATTAACTTACAGCTATCTAAGAAAATGTGCCTACAGGAATTTTTTTCGACAAGTCTTTCCTTTCCCTATATTTACTTGATGCTTGTATTGCTTCTCTTTTCTACCCATGTGATGCAAAGAGACATGATCTGCTGAATTGCTCTTTATATAGCCTACAGTTACTTAATTGGAGGGAAATTACTTTGTACACTGCTAAAGAGGAAATTATCCATGACCCCCTCCATTTGGTTCCAGCAACAAAGTGCTCATGTAAATTGTAGTTGATGATATGGTAGTCCTAACTATCTACAGACAATAAGGGGGTTATTGACTAAAGTGAAAATCCAACTGTCAAATTCTCAAACAGTGGATTTCCATAGCAAATCACAGACTGTGACAAATTTCCCATTGTAAAGTCACGTCTGTAACAATTTTTAAAGTTGCAAGTGTGACAATATTTCATACCACAGTCACGATGGTGACAATATTCTCATTAGAAAGACACGACTGTGATAGTATCAGTCAATTGCGACTGTATTTAGTTGGTGAATTCACACCTTTACGCAACAATTCAGACTTTAGCCAGTAACCCCTAAAGCAGGGGTCCCCAAACTATGGCCCGCGGGCTGCATCCAGCCCCCTGAGGCCATTTAACTGGCCCCCGTCGCCGGGCCGGCACTAGTGGTAGAGGCAGCTGCAGGAGGGGGGCACAATCCTGGTGCTCGCCCCCCTCCTTTTCCTTACTGCTACCTACCTCGTACCCAGCCCAGCTCAGTGTGCTATAAAGTTCACTGTTACAGCACTCCTTCCTCCCCTGCGCATACTAATGATGTTACCACACATTATCAGGAAGTGGTGGGGGAGAAAGTGAGGAGCGCTGTAAGAATAATCTCTACTGCAGACGGAGCCGGCCGGGTGCAAGGTAGGGACAAAAAAAAGGGCGGGGGGGGGGGGGG
>WMED01001531.1:0-22507 GCA_019650415.1 Pipa parva
GCCTGAGTCCTTGTATTCCGTTTCCTGTTAGCCTGAGTCCTTGTATTCCGTTTCCTGTTATCCTCAGTCCTGATCCTGCTGCATTCCTGCTACTCCATGTGATACCTGGT
Organism: Pipa parva; assembly: GCA_019650415.1. Taxonomy (NCBI): domain Eukaryota; kingdom Metazoa; phylum Chordata; class Amphibia; order Anura; family Pipidae; genus Pipa; species Pipa parva. The sequence goes on from WMED01001531.1 coordinate 111, forward strand.
TTAGCTGTTGGTATCCTGTTCTCCCTGGAGAGTTTTCTGCTAAGTCTGCCTGTCTGCAGCTTTTTGGTTTCTTTCTCTTTGTGTACCTGGCTTTGGTGATCCTGCTCTCAGAAGTGTCCTTCTACTCCTCCTCCACCACTTCAGCACCACCAGTCGGTTGCTCCTCCAGGGGGCGCGACCAAGGGATTCTCTTGCGGCAAAGACCATACCTTCTTGCAGGGGTTAAGGGTGAAGATTGAGGATCCCTTATACTCTGCGCCTTGGGTGGGGCCAGTGCCAAATCTGCTGTGGTACCCTGCAAACCCCAAGTTATCCTGACAGTATGGCTATAGTAAAGTGACACAACCCCTTTCATTGTTTGCAAGCTCAATGTGGGCAGAGAAAGGATGATACACTTCACATTACAAGGAGCACATATTGCCTGGGGCAAAGTTGTGGGTGGAGCTTAGGTGGCAGAGACATTTCCTGATAGAAGGAGAATTAACATGCTTTGGGTTGTTTTTGTGATTGGAAAAGACTACTTTCCTACTGTGAGAACCACTGTTCTACATTAGCAACATACTGAAAATATGTATGAATTATAAGAAACTGCAATGCCACCATTTTTTGCTGTGCTTTGTTCACTTTAATTATTGGTGGACAATAATTACATAAATGACAACAATGTTTTCCATTTATTCCAATGGTAGACAGTTTGTACCTTGTTTTGGCGCTTTGCTGTCAGATTTTCTAATTTGATGAAAATGTTAAAATAAATACAGCAATGTTGTTTTTTCTCTCTCTGCCTATTTTTCCTACAGTATTATATGTTTGCCTTTTATATCTCCAGATTTCTCAGCTAATCACCGAGACAGGTCGTGAAGGATTAACTGAAGCGGCACTGAATCGTTATAATGCTGACAAACCCTCCATATACAGCTTTCCAGCGTCCCACAGCACTTACGTAGCCACTGACACATCAACAGGCACCTCAGTAGCAGCCTCTTTCTTTGCCAGGTAAGCTAGTATTTTGTTTTATGAATAATTCACATCAAATCTTCTTGTGCTGTCTGGTACTGGGATTCTACAATGACTTGATCGATTCCCATGGAGCATAAAATGTATCATTCATCTTTATTGTCATACGACAATGTACAATATGTCATTTTTTTCTGTAGCGTCAACACTGGGCACTGACATGTACTTTTATGTAATAAATTATACTTTTAAATATTACAAATGTGTATACACTCAATTTTATTTATTTATATATATATATATATATATATATATATATATATATATATACATATACAGAGCCGGCTCTGCCATTAGGCAGAGTAGGCAAATGCTAGGGGCGCCTCCTGCCCAGGGGCAGCCCTAGCATTTTTTTTCTCTGCCAATTGGGAGATTTAAAGTTGAGCCGCGGCTGGACTGCAGTGTTGGAGGTAAGGGGGCGGCGTAGGTGGGGGGGCATCGTGGGTTGAGGGGGAGGGGCACCGGATTGGGGGGGCATCGCGGGGGGGGCGCCGGTTGTGTGTGGGGGGGGGTGTCGCATAAGAGGTTTCTGAAACTGTCTGGAATATTGTTGACGAAGTAGATTAACATTGTAAAGACATTAGTATAATCAGTGTAGAAACATCTACTTTTTTAAAGTCCCTTCTAATGCTAGTTGTTTAAAAAACTCAAGAGTTGGGATGCTATCATTCAAAACTGACTAGCACATTACATACTGAACTCTGGAAGGATTTAGGATTTGCAGCTTTTTCCATAAACTACTTAGGGGAATGTCTGAACACTTTTTGAATTCCAGATGTGACTAAACATTGTTTGCATTAGGTTTTTTTTTTCTTTTATAAAATGTTGATCTGGATTATTTTAATCCATGACACTTCAAATAAATTGTAAAATACTTTTTCTTCTCTCCTACCTGTATATATTTACAAGTTTCCATTTAAAAGTAGTTGGAATTTCATCCCCAGATCATTTTAAAGACAGCTGGGATAAGCACGGATCTTTTCCTTAACTAATTCATTAATGAGTAAAATAGGCAGATTCAATAAGCCAGTTTGTCTTTATTATTTTTGTATTTTGTGTTTCTAACCTATTCCTCTGTAGCCAAACTATATACATATGTCTCAGGCCCCCCCCCTCGACCTGTGACCCCCGCCTGTGCCGGGCCCCTTACCTCCAACACTGCAGTCCAGCCGCTGCTCAACTTTAAATCATGATGAAGAGGCCTTTGGAGCCTCGAAAGCTTGCATTTAACATCTATTTCATTAGCCAATTAAAGGTATCACCTATACTCTCTTGTCTTCGCTTAAATCTATGGCTAACACGGTGCACAACTCTACTGCCTCTGAGTGTAAGCCTTGCAAATACATGTTTAGTACCAATGTCAGATGGTCAAATAAGCAAAATGATCAGCACAGCAACCAGTGGAACCATTTTAAATAAAACCTGCCAGTACCAGAATACTGAATGGCTTTTCCCAAAGGGGATGGTGGAGGCTACAGGCAAATTAGCACACCCAGATCCTGAAGCATGGCAAATGACTCACTTTATCATGTCACCTTACCTAATGACTGCAAAATTGTAGGAACAAAAAGATCTAGACTTGTCATATTGGTTTGAGGCTGCTACTTGTATAGGTTAAAGGGTTATAAATGCAGCTGCAAATGTAAAATGTTTCAAACTATGGAGGATCTGGTTGCAATGGAGGAGTATGGTCTGTCAATACTTTCACAATCCTTTCTGTCTGAATGAGTGTTAGTCTGTGTGTGTGGTAATGGGAGGAGGATCACATTGGGTCTAAAGTTAAAAACAGCATTGCTTGTAGTTGCTCGGGCTGTTTCTTCTGCAGTTTGACTATGATGAATTCACTGTTTGCATTGTGCTAGGGGATTGCTCTCCATATGCCAGGGACCTCTAAAGAATATCATCTAATATGTAAAAAGCAGGTGGATAGATTGTAGTTGTGTTTATGCACAGTGACAAAATGGATGTTTGTACAGTAGACTCTTGGTCTATTTTGGCCTATATATTTGTATTTAGGATACAGTTCAGAAAGATGGAAATTCACATTTTTTTTCCATTTCATGTGCCATTGAATCTTCTTTACTATCCTGATTTCTGAGCAAGTTTTGTTTTAACCAATAGAGTGTCTGTATTGTAAATGGCTTGTCACTGATACACTAAATACATTTATATATGTCTGATTTGTGGGGTACCTTTTTGGTGCACTTTAAGGTAGAACTATGTGCTCTGTAATGCTAACTCTGCTCAGTTGTTATGTGTGTTTATGTATACATATAGACTTCCAAAGTACAATAGCACATGCTGAGAAAACTGTCATTTGGTTACGGTATCATAAGATGCCAGATTGAGTAATATTTTGGGCCAAACGCCTTCCTCAGACATTGCAAACAAACATGCACAGCAAATATTTGCCAGCTAAACCAGAAGTGACAGTCATTACTGTAATATTTTCATATTTTATAGGTTTTAGAGAGTGCCTTAGCGTACACCCTTAAACTAACATCAATGTGCTTAAAGTGATATAATTCCAAATGTACCAACATAATGTAGGGTACCTAAATGGTGGATGCAAAACACTTTGCACAGCTTAAAGGACCTTTTCCCTATCACCCTCCATATTGGGTAGTAAAATCAATTCATTGACTGAAAATCACAAATTGTAACTAGTTCCTAATTTACCTAGAAGCTGCCAACTTTATATTACCTGGACAACTAGTGCTGCATAAAAGGAACACACACTTTTTGAGGTGTTTACTGGATTTATGCTAGAGGTGTCATGTGTATAATGTCAAAATATGCAGTTCCAGCCAACCTCACTTTGCAATAAATTGTAAAAAAAAAAAAAAAAAGTATCCTAGTAGCCACTGAGAAATTAGTCAGGTGGGCAGGATGTTATAAAGGAAGTTTAGGAAATACAGTTGCTTCGGGTTTAGGGAGAGAATCTGTTCTGGAGACAAGCTGGCATCACTTTTGAGAAGGAGCACCTGGTGCAGATGATGCTCACTGGAATTATACCATCATGGAGAGGCCCTAGCTAAACAAGCGAGTGGGCTAGAATCAAAACTGTTATAGATGTGATAGTGTTAATCAGGCCAGTGGCAAGCAGAGCTGGCAGAAGCAGGAAGGGCTAGTGTCCACAGTGTTTGGGTGGACACTCACTTATGGATCCCTGTAGTGTGTACAGCTAGGGGTATGCCATAAGATCTTATACTACTGGCTGGGTGTTAGAAGTTAGAAGTGAGTTAGAAATTAATATAATTTGGGCAAAATTTATTAAGCTCGAAAAAGCCATTTCAGTTTTTATGAGCTTAATCGCCAGAACGCTCTGAGTGTTCGGGAGAACAGGCAGCATGTTCTCGGGATAAGTATCACAAGATTTAGTGTGTGATACTTGCCGTGAGAAGCTTTTCTATACAATATATCCATGGAAAGGGTAGCTGTACTGTTTAGCTACAGTTTCCATGGATATACTCTATAGAAAAGGTTTCTCACAGCAAGTATCGCACGCACCAAGTCTCGCAATACTTATTGTGAGAACGTGCAGCCTGTTCTCCCGAACGCTCAGTGTTCTCGTGATTATTAAACTCAGAAAAGTGAAAACGAGCTTTTCTGAGTTTAATAAATTTCGCCCATAATATTAATGACTTAATTGGAATCATACTCAGAATTATGGTGACCCAGATAATAACAGAATGAGTTAGAGTGTGGTAAGTCTAGACTTGCCTAGTATGGGATAGAGACAAGAATACTTCAGGGTTCCACTTTCCACAGTGAAGTATCCAGGAAGTGGTACCTCAGAGTGCACGCTAAGAATCAGTTGTGAGAGACTAGAACATTTGGGGGAACAGTAACCTGGGTAATGTCTAAAGGAGTTGAGATCCTTGCTTGAAAAGACTTTGTAACCCAAACTCCACTGAATGGTACATCCACATTGTTACATTTCCTGGTTATTCTCTGAGACTAGACTATTACCAGGTAATACTGGCCTTAGTAAATTAGTTAAAAAAGATCTGCAATCCTCATTATCACCATTATAATACTATATTATTTTTAAAAATAATCAATCTTTTTTCCAAATTTAAACAAAGGGGCACAATTACTAAAGTTGAACACATTTTTCATCTGGTAAATGCAGGAGAAACAGTCTGTATTTAACGGTATCGCTGTTTTCTCCTATTTACTAAACTGTTTTAAGACCATTTTATTGACCAAAAGAATTCTCCACCCTCAGGCATGAGAAAACCCATTATTCCCTATGGAGATGGTCCTGTCATTTAGCCTAAGTCCAGAATGTTTCCCCATTGAGAAGAGTCAACGATATTGATCTGTAATGGAAGGAACCCTCATAGAAAAGCATTGCAACACACTGGCCATATTTAATGAGACCAGTTTGACCATATTGATTGAATTTCACCCCATTTCGCTGTTTGTTTCCCTGTACTTTTCGATACCCCTGATTTACAAAAGATGGATAAAAATATTTCCCCATCAGAATAAATCGTTAACAGGAGCACACTGTGCAATGCTTTTCTATGAGGGTTCCTTCCAATACAGATCCATATCGATGTCTCTTTTTAATGGGGACTTTATGCACTATATGCTGATTCAATTGATTTATTGTTGTAGTAAAGGAGATTCATAGATTAACCATTTTGCGACACAATGAGATGATGTTGCAGTACAATACAATGAATACAATGAAACAGCCAGTTTTTGATCCTATCTAAATTCAGTAATTGGCTCAACATTTTCAATTAAAATGATAAGAAATAAAAGGATTTGAATATTTTCCATTTGATACATTTAATGACATACAGTATAATAGAATCTACTTTGTTTACATTTAATATGCCAGATACATATTGAAGAAGTACCATAAATGTGCTTAGACTTAATGTAGTTGAATGTTTTATGTATAATCTAGAGCATATTTGTTCTGAACAATGGAGAGAAGTGTTAGATATGTTGTGCAGAACTAACCCACATTAACATAAAATAGTGAAGCAGATTGGGGATACAATGTCACTGATTTTGTGTAAAATGGTGTATTGTGACGTTGTTGTGTGTATTTTGTGGTATATTTATTCATTGTTCTGGATGATACTTTGTGTAGCATAGAGTATAGAGAAAACAGCAGCCAGTTCTGGAAGAGTTAATCCAGAAATCTCACCTGTCTCAGGTGAGCTGAGTTACTAATTAAGGGGCTTTATAGAGATTTTGGAGGTTATTCACTAAAGTCCAAATTGTTGCGTATAGGTGCAAATTCGCCAGATAAAGACAGTCGCAATAGGCTGCTACTGTCGCAGTTGCATCTTTATAATGAGAATATTGTCGCAGTCGTTACTTTATTATGGGAAAATTGTCACAATCTTAACATTAAAAAATTGTCGCGACTTTACAATGGGGAAAGTGTTGCAGATTTGCTTTGGGAATTCGCTGTTTGTGAATTCAACAGTCAAACTTGCACCTTAGTGAATAACCTCCTTAGTCTCTTAGTAAAAGGATTCACTATTCCCCTGCTTGCTGGAGGGGAGGTTCCACCCAGTGAGACATATTGCTGTGTGTTAAAGGGTATCTTGGGGTAGGAGACCTCTAGTTGTGCCCTAGGGCAAGGTTGTCCTGCAGAGCTATTGCTATAGCTCTGATTCTGAGAGAGTGAAGACATTCCTGGGATAGATGGCCCTTGGGGGATGTTAAAGGAGGGAGTCCTGTGGAAAAACTCTGGCCCTAGCTTAGAGGTAAGCATAGGGTTAGTTACTGTTATAGGGCGCAGTAGCGTGTGCCTGTGATAGACACTAGGAAAACGACAGGCCAAAGTCGCAACAGGAGTAAGTGAAGGGGTAGCGCCAGAGAGAGAGGTGGACATCCTGCTCTCAGTCAGGGCTAAGGCTTCTCTATACCCTGTGGTATTGCTGTGGCCCTATGCTATGCTGCTGTGTTATATGGAGAGAGACAAAGGCTGCTGCTGGATAAAGACTGCTGTTTCCTGTATCAGACGCTGCTAAGAGGAGACCAGAGCACTGGTACCAGTGTTGTGAGTAAAATGAATTGTGCTTAAAGGAAAACTGCTGCTTAACTTTCTGCTTGGTTGTTAAAGGGGTGGTTGATGTTATACTTGGGAGTTTCACTGGCTAAAATATGGTACCCGCTCCCCAATCATTTGACTAGTTCCTCACAATAGCAAATGGCACTACCTTAATTTCTTTAAATGATGGAAAAACCGTATTATCTGAATATATTATTTTCTTAATAACTATCACACAATAAATGGGACTGTTTATTTTATATTCCCAAGTTATTTGCATCTGGATTTCTGTTTCATCAACCACCTTGATGATGACAATATTTTTGTTAGCCAAAAATATGATCAATCTATTATTTTAATTATACATCTTTAGTTTTATATATTATTCAGCACACATCAATTTTTTAATAAAATTGCAGAAGTCTTCAGTGAATTGATAAGAAATATAAGTAGGATTAAAGGAGAACTAAAGCAGAAAACAAGCCAGTTCAAACTGTATGTAGCATGCGTTAGAAAGTGATTACTGGCAGCAGGAATAGAGCAGGCAAGGTTAATATGTGTAAAGCTCTAACAGCGCTTAATCCCCGCCCACCAGGAGAAATCAGCAGTGCAAATGATCATGCACGTCATCATGCACAATTTGCATATGCGCATTGATGACTTACAGATTGGACGTCCTAATAAATCAGGTGACATCTGATCACCTGTTCTCCTTTACTACAAACAAACTTCCCCCATAGTGCTACCTGTGAGCTTGCATTATAAGTTTTACAAAATAGTTTGACCTTGAGTAAAGAGACAATAGTACCAAAATAATGAGTATGCATAATTTATTATACATGCTAAAAATTAAGAGCAGAGTTCTGTCCCTGTGCAAAATCGGCAGCAATACTCTGTTTTCCAACATTGCAAATTTACCGAGCAACCATAATTTCAAGTAGTTCCCATCGGCAAATAGGTAAGTGAATGGGATGGAGTTCAGGGCATTATGTCACCATTGAAATGAATAAATACATACATAAAACCAGCTGCTGGGGTAACAAGATGACTCTTAGATTAAGAAAATATTGCCATTTATCTTCCCACTCAACTGAAGTTCTAATAATGCTTAATAATAAACATTTATTCATTACTTATCAATTGTCTATTACCTTATCTCTTTCAGTGGAACAGGGGAACATTTGTTTAGTGAGGTTATTAATATTCTGATTTCTCTAGGAATGCTTTTAATAATATAGTGATAAATGGAAACCTCCCTAGGCCTTCCAAATTCTCCACTTATGCTTTCTAGACTCTCCTTCCACAGCCTCACAGAGAAGATGTGAATGATGCTTCCACTAATGGTTTTAATGCACTTTGCCTTCTTTATTAGAAGCATCTGCAGTTAAGAACCACTAGCTAAACCTTCCTGAATGAATTATTTCATCAACGTTTATTTCCCTAGAACAACCTATCCCAGCTATTATTAGAATTTTACAGTTCAAGGCATTTGAATTCACTTCCTCTATAATTTTAAGGATATTGTGTAGCTTAGGTAACCGAGCATCTTACATATTAAATTAGCCTTCCTCAGTCTAATTATTTTAAGACTTGCATTGTATGATTGTAACTTTTAATATAATTCAGTATTCCCGAGGAAACTTTATAGCAGATGGTCACTCTACTGTTTTCTCTTCCCATGGGCACAGGTTTATTGAAGAATATTCCTATAGTATATTAGAAATTTTAATGAGAGATTTTTTTCGAAAGAAATAAATCTGATTTCTCCACTTTTTTTTTTAATGAATTCATTTTAGTTTTCCCATAAAGTGCCCTCACTTCCTGTGACAATGTGAATAGTGGTGGTTCCTGGAGATTCTATTGCTGGGTAATAATGACTTTTATTTTAACATTTGCTTCCATGGTGTTCACTGAGAGCAAATTCTGATGTAAATAATGTAGGTCTGCCGCTTGTTAAAAAATCTTTATCTGCTGAGATTCCTTTGTATTCACTTTGAACGTAATTCCACGGCTGTGCAGTGCCTCATGGTGCTGATGGACTGAAAGGAATGCTTTAAGTATTGTTATTGTGGCATTTAGAACAATAACATTTGCTGCAGTAGCAAGTATGACCAGGCCCATGCCTAGATCCCAAACACTGCTGAACCCCTGTCCATGGAGCCCACAACCATTTCATCCCTAGTGAATTAATTTCACTGGGGGAGAGGCAGGGTAGATTTAACATGGGACCCATTCTTTGGTAGATTAAAGCATAGTAACTCATTTTACTGCTCCAGTTGGCTACTGTGGGTGAGGAATTATCTATTCAGCTCTACATTGAAAGATTTTTGTCTTCTGAATGCTTTAATGTCAACATTAGAATCCATGAGGTTTCAGAAAACGTACCTATTGGTACTCAGAGTTCACATTTATTGCCGATTCTAAGCAGAATCAAAATAAGAACACCATACTAATTATGGGTAAATTGCTGAAACGAAAGTTCGAGCCTGCTATTGTACTCCATTCTTATGGTCACCTGAAAAACAGCTCTGAGAAGAGATGAATCAGGACACAGTGGAGCCCATATATAGACACGATAAGTGGTTAGGACCAAGATACCCTCCAACTGCACACCTAAAAATGAATTTGTATGACAAAGGATTGTGTCTGGGCCCTAGGCAGTAGCCCAGGTTGCCTTGTGCATAATCCAGCTCTCATTAATGGTTAGATCTTGTAGTAGATGAAAAGAATTTTGCATTGGTTGGTCCTTTATTCTGCACCCTAGTAATAGACTGAAATTAAATATTCACAAATAATATACCTCTGACTGCTCAGTGGAACTCACAGCTGCCAATATTAGCCTATGTATTAGCAGGAATAACCAAAGTACACTGGTTTCATTAAGAGAGAGGGGAAGGAGGAGGGTATCATTTATGAAGACTGAGGATCTGCTCCCTATGCGTTTGTAAAAATGCTGGAAATATAGGTACGGTATACAGTGGACTGTGAATAATTGGTTGTTTTAAAGGGCCACTAACACAAGAAAATTGCCATTTCGATCGGCATGATAGATATTCCTATGTAGTAATCGTGGAAGTTCAGTTCCTAATAGATAGAGCAAGGGAACGTTTACTTTGTACAAGAAAGATGGCTGGAACCATGAAAGAGAAACACAGGCCAATACAAATGTTACTGATCCTTTATGTTATAGTAAATTATAATTGATGCCATAATGCCTACTTATAAGTGAGCCAGAACGCTAGTGTGCTGCTATTGGCATTATTATACTGGCTGTTTGGCTTTTAGCACTGTAATACAGAAATGGATGGAAATTAGTGGTGACATAGTGAACCACTACGTCAAGGATTTGTAGAGCAATGATACAGGCCCTTAGGATAATCCTTCTGAATTCACATGTTTGATTTTGTCAATTCAGATTGGCAAATTGTAGGATGGGGGGAGTTGCAAATGCAGTACTTCAGTGTTGCATAAGTCAACCATTCAAAAGTGACAGTGGCCAGGGCTAGTTCTACCGATGGGCAAGGTGGGCGACGGCCCAGGGCGCAATCTATTTGAAGGGCGCTGTCGCCAACATCACCCATCGCTAAAATTGACGTCCCTGCCCCGCGACACCCCTTCCCCTTGCCTTGCGCCCCCTACTTACCTCCAACAGCGTTCCAGCGATGCACCTCCTCTGATGAGGTAAGTTGAATGCGATGGTCTTTGGCTGCTTCGGGTTTTGTCCACTGTATTCTGAAGCTGCCGGCAAGACCCGAACATCTAAGGAGCGCCGTCGCATTCAACTTACGTCATTAGAGGAGGTGCGTCGCTGGAACGCTGTTGGAGGTGAGTCCCTGAGCGCAGGGAAGGGGGGTGGGGGGGGAGTCCCAGGGCACCAATAGGGCCAGGACCGCCTCTGATAGGGCAACTGTAACTAAGTGACAACATTAACTAGGGACAAGGTAACAGAAATGATAGTAATGGATAGAATATTTACAGAATACAGTTATTGGGATATGATGAGACTGACATCACTTCCCTCCTATTGAGGAAGTGACAGCACTTCCCTTCACTTGTCGAATTCACCTCACTCTGCATGATCAAATGATTTGCAGTAAGGTAGTGGTTTCCTTTTACTATGCTAGACTGGGCTGAATGAAATCAGAGCACAAAAATCCAACAAAGAGATAGAAAATAATCTGAAATATGTCAATTAAAACCCCATATCATGTGTATCAAAGGCTTTAGGGGTTAATGACTAAAGTGAGAATTTGACTGTCAAAGTGAATTCTCATCACTTCAAGTGGATAAGCCCTGATTCTCTACTCCTTATTGACTAAACAGTGGATTTAAATAGCAAATCTGTGAATCAGAATTTGCATTTTAAAGTCACGACCACGTCATAATTCCCATAGTAAAGTCACAATAGCAGTGTATTGTGTAGCATGTGTCTATCGTTAGCCGGTGCATTCACCACATCGCATAGTTTGCTGAATATTGAGAAGTGGAAAATTCACACTTTTATGAGATAATTCTGACTTTAGTCAATAACCCCTTTAATGGTTTAAATTAGTTTGAAACCTGTAGAGCACTGACTACACCATCCTTGTTTTTATTGGGTGCGGATATTAGATTCTTAGTGCGTTTGTGTTTATGAACGTAGTCCCCAATTTTAATGTCTCAATTGACAATTGGAAGAGCCAATTTCTCTAGCATTAGCACAGCTTCAAGTTTCATTTCCTTAAAAAAATGTTTAAATCACAATGTGACTACACACAAGCCGACTTCATACATTGCTCGTGGAGCTGCACCAAAACCAGAAAACTAGGGCACAAGGTGGAAAAGTACATTAACTCCACTTATAGAACTGATATCCTTAAAAAAAAAAAAAAAAAACGTAAAAAAAACAGATACTGTAATCTCAATATCTGTTACAACTTTACAGAAATTACATGTTAGAATGGTTACCCCTTTTGGATCCCTTTGCTTATCCCCAACTCCTTTCCCCTCCCAAAAACAGTCTTTGACCCCACTGTTGCAGAGAGAAAAAAATGAAAATGACCAGTGACCAAGACACAAACTTTATGAAAATTCAATTTGTTACAATAATTTAAAAAAGTGCCAAAAATGAGAGAGATCAGTTGCAAACTCCCAGATTACTCAGAATACAGCAACAACACACTCAAATTTCATTTTGAACAAGCCCTTCAATTGCCCCCTAGTGCAAAAATGATTTTTCATATTTTTATGTGCAATGCCAGTATGAGTGTTTATCTTTCCATGGATGTTTATGGCATCAATCGGTGAATGTACATATCTTCTCACAAGGTAATTACGCTAAGTGGGTTGATACATTGGAACTGTCTTCTTAAGAAATCATATACACGGGTTTTCACAAGCAAGGGTGAAATGCAATTCCCCTTAATACCTTTCTGAGTAAATGGAGTGATTTTCTAAACCATGAAAATAAGAGGAGAAGTCAACCTAGATCAAATTGCCCCTTTGACGTGTATTGCATTTACTAATTTGTTGTTTAACTATTACTTGTTATTACATATTTTTTGGAAATGATGACCGTTATGATGATTAGGAGGATTAAAATACAGTAAAGATTTACTATCTCCAGTCTCTAGAGGGGTTATTGACTAAGGTCAATTCTCAAACAGTGGATTCCGATAACAAATCCGCCACCGCGACAATATTCCCATTGTAGAGTAACGACTGTGACAATGTTTGTATGATGAAGTCACGAATGCAATAGTAGCAGTCTATTGCCACTGTCTTTAGCTGGCGAATTCACACCTTTACGCGACAATTCTGACTTTAGCCAATAACCCCCGAAGTCTTGGTTAAAGGAACAGTAAGACAAAAACAAAAGCATGGGAATTATTCAAATACAGCACTTGTAAAAATGTTATCTTTGAAGTTAAATTCATGAATTTTTTTTTTGCTTTCTGTCTGTGTTTATCTTTACTGATAGAAGCCATGTTGTTAATAAAACAAAACATCACCCTATTGCAGTGATGGCCAACCTTTTGAGTCGGTGTGTCAAAATTTGTCACAAAAAAAAAAAAGAGCATAACTCGGGTGGTGTGTCAATTTGAGAAAAAAAACATAATTTTTTTAAGACGGGAAACTCTCCTACTGAGAGCACGGTGCAAATGGTGCCATGATGTGTGTCACCTCTGACACATGTGTCATAGGTTAGCCATCACTACCCTATTGCATAGTTTTCTATGCTTCTTTAGATAATACACATTCAGGATATGTACCGGACAGCCTGAGTTTTAAAGCTAAATATATTGCCTTATAAACACAATTTAGCATTTAGGAAGTACAGATTTAATATATAGTAACTATAAAAAGCATTTGAGACATTTTCATTGTTTGGTCGTGTTGTCTTCATGCATCCAAGGTCCATTTCTATTCTAAAACGCACCATCTGCCTTTCAAAAAAGCAGCTTTGGTTATTACGGGTTTTCCATAGATTTTCAGCCTATGGCATTCCAGTTAAGGTAAAACTCACAGAATCCAATGGCAACCAGTGGGTTGAAGTCTAGACAATGCATTCTGATGAAGATAATATGACTTTTGTATCTCCATTTGAAACAAAAATGATACGGCCATTAAAATCTTTTAGTCAGGTTGTTTTGGTTTTTTTTGTATCTGCTTAACAGCTGTTGGTGAGTATTAGCATAAAGTTTATGCATGCTTCATTGGTTTCATGTATATTAAGCTTTGCGGAGAAATCGAAGACCAATCTGTCACTAGCTGTGTAAAAATCTCACCTCTCATTAATCTTCTGCATATCGGATCAGATAGGTTTCCAACACAGCATAGTTAAAGGTTTTGTTGTCTTGCCAGTTTGGCATTAATTATGTATAGATGTCTTGAAACTTCCAGTTTGCCTCTATCACAAATAATTGAGAAGTTTAAAAAAAAAAAAAAAAAATCACACATGAATGTTTTACTCTTTATTACAGTGTAAAACATAAAAAAAATCACTGTTGGCATCTTATTTGTGTGATCTGATTCTCTACATTTATTGTTTTGTTACATGTTTCCTAATATCCTTTCACATTCCTTGTGACTACAAAAGGGAAACTAAAGTCACATTTATCATGTCAATTAGTCTATGACAGATCTCTTGGGTTGAACTATGACTTTGCGGGATTTGTCACGGAGATGTAGTGAAGTGCAGGGAAACGCACACGGAGTACTTCCAGACTGGGTGCCACTAAAGCAGGGATGGTGAACCTATGGCATGCATGCCAGAGAGGGCACACGTGCCATCATCACCGCTGCCTTCAGTGCAGGCCGCAGACCTGACAATTTTCAGGCCGGATCTGCAGCCTACACTGAAGGAGCACTCGCTAGCTGGGGAGCACTCCTTCCCCCGACGCAGGCACAATGACATCACTCATCAGCACTGGCACTTCAGGGAAATGGTGCTAGTGAATGACGTTGAGTGACAAAATGGTTTGCCACCACTGCACTAAAGGAAAAGGAGCAACCAGAGCCCATTGCAGGTACACCTCTAGAAGCACAGTGGGGTTGGGACGGGATAATACCGAGGCCGCTTTATGCAGAGAACATGCCCCTGGGACCCAGTCTATGTAGAGCATATGCAAACCCTGCTGAATTGACAAGATCCACAGATAGCTGAACTCATTTACAGATGACAGATGTAGAATCCACTGTAGTTTATTGTATAACTTTCAGGGATGAAATCTATACAAGTCTGGAGAGGTAAAAAAAAACTTTACTTTTCCAGCCTGCCATTCATGTGGCTAATAATACTGATAGTAAGTTGGAGGTAGGAAGCTTAACGGACTGGAACATTCCAATGTGAAATAGGGGGAGGGGGTGGGATAATACCAAAGGAGTACAACACATAGAGCAATAGTGAAATAATGCAAACAAAATAAGAATATGCATGAAAATAATAATGAATCTGTTATGACAGCAGATGTGGAGTCCAAGGAGCCCCTAGTCTTCATCTTTAAATTCCCGCAAGGGGTTATGGCCTTTGTGGCAAAGGACTTCCATGTCATGACCCTCAGCTTAACCCCCCACTGGTGGAACCTGGTTGAAACACTCAGACTCTGATGGATACAGGATCTGCAAAACTACAACTCGCTGGATCACTTGGAGCATAGCATTCCTTTAAACACGAAGTAGCGAGACCAAACACTGGAGCTGCCAGACAAAGCAATGCAATAGCAGACCTGATAATATTCTAGCAGGCTGAGCTGAAGAGCTGACACTCAAAGGTCTGCAGGAGAAGCTGAAGCTGAAACAGGACTTGTGAGCAGTACAAATAGTGTAGCATAAATCTGCAGCTTAGGAAATGACATCAGCGCTAAAGCACGGTGTAACAGTGCTCTTCCCTTTCTGAATTAGGCGCATGAAGTCAGTTGCTCCGGATTGGCCAGACAAGCCAGAATCTGATCCCCCGCACTTACTGGCATTAAGATACTGGTAGATGCATGAGCGGCGCTCAGAAAGAAGCACCACTCATTACAATGACTAGCTAAAATAATACCTCCCAATTTTGCATGGGGGAACAGTGGGACAGAGCTGTCCCCCACATTGATGATGTCACCGGCACACTGCCCAGTTACCCCTGATTGACTGTGTGCTGGTGACGTCTTTCGCAGGGGCCAGTCATCAGGTGCAGGGAAGAGGAGCCAGGATTGACAGGAGACAGGGACCTGGGACTGGGTTATTCAGGCTAGCTGCACATAAGGTATTAAACACAGAATTAAAGATACTATCAAGTGAGGTGAAATAAAACAGCAGCAGGTATTCTCTTTATAATAACATATTAACAAACAAGGTTTTCTTTAGCAATAATATTAACATAGCTGTAGGCACGGCAGGATAGGTACACACTTATTTTTTGTCTAAGCTCTGCAATCTTGGAAAAAATAATGATAATATTCTAATTTTAGTAGAATATATTGTATTTCATAACTTATGGACATCATCTGTCTTGAAATACTAAAGTCATTGGATGACTGCAGTACAACCTTTTTAAGTAAAAGTAAAAACACGCTCCACATAAACAGCAAGTTGTTAGTTAGTCTACCCACATAGTCTTATGAACGTGAAGTCTGGGTTTTCAGTCTGGAGGTATAGACATGAACAGTACATTCTTTAGGTATAAACATGCATTCATGGTAAATTAAGCTGAGACTGGTTTGTGCTGGGAAAATGTGAAATTCCTCTGGACAAAATGGCCGACCAGGCAGTTTTTAAGCATGAATAGGCACATTATGAATATTTAAAAAATAGGCATGTCTTCTTGTCAAACACTGCTTCCACATGAATAGCTGATTGAGTATAAATGTTGCCTATATGAATTGTTCATGTATTTTTCATATGAAAGGATTTCTGAGGATATTTAAAAAAAAATTTGAACTGAATGAAGCATAGGGCAGGGGTGGGCAAGCCATGGCTCTGGAGCCACATGTGGCTCTTCAGCCTCTTTGTTGTGGCTCCCATCTGCCTTGATTGATAAATGGGGAGTAAAAAGAATAAAGGTTATTTATCAATATTTTTTATTTATATTTTTAATTTTTGGTATTATTTTCTTCTGTTTGTTGTATTCTGATGCTGTAACAGGTAGAATTAAAAAAAAGATTAAAACTTATAAAAGTTTCTAAGCTGTTATGTTTTGCGGCTCCAGACTACTTTTCTTTAGTGGAAGAGGGAGCAAAATGGCTCTTTTGGTAGTAAAGTTTGCTGACCCCTGGCCTAGGGCCTCGTTGTTAAGTCTGAATAGTCATGTAGAGGTCAGAATTCACATCTATTTGCCACTTCCCCAGTCTGAGTTTGAATAAACTCTTGGAAGTGGCAAACACGTGACCAGTTTGAGAGACTATGATAGTTACAAGCTTATGGAGATCTTCAAATCTCTTTACGTGTGCATGTACAGGTACTTCTACTACTGACTAAAATATAGAGTGTACTGTAGGTAGGAATGTGACTAGATAACCTGCTCTGAATTCACCTGAAACTTTGACTTTGCCATCTTAAAATGGCCAGTTATGGCAGGGCTCCAGTGTTGCATAAGGCAGCTATTTGATCAAAAGTGATAATTGCGACTAAATGAAAACATGACCTAGGGACAAGGTGACATAGAAATTGATAGACTATTCACACAATATGGTTAGTGTGATATGATGAGACTGACGTCACTGCCTTTCACTTGTCTAATTTGTCTCTCTCCACATGACTTCTCATCCTACTTCTATCCACCTGACTACATCACACTACGCATGCAACAGTGATCACTGCTGTCCACTTGTTTGAGAAGTGATTTTGCATATATTTTGGTGATGCGACTTGAATTGTAGCAAGGTTAATTTGACAGATGTATGAGGCCCATAAAGCTATCAGTAAAATAATGCATGTGTTTTTATTGTTAATGGTTAGAGTTTACCCAACATTTTTTACAATACTAAGATGCAATATTCAACTAAAGATAGACTAACATTGTGCTTCCAGTAGCTGGGGGTATTTGACATTGCTTATTTCATCCAAGTCTAAATGTCCACCTAGATATTTCTTTATGCTCAGTGGAAATGCCCTATATGCTTTAATACCAACTTTATGGGCGTATTTATCAAATGAGAAGAACAGTAATGTACATGTAGAACCAATGGACATTAACAACAACACCATCTTTGTTGTGATGTTTAACTTGTTTTCATCACAGTCCATTCTATTGCTATTAGAATTTTTGCCTATGGCCATTGGCAGAAACGGTATAACTTTAATTTTAACAAACGTGAGTGCAACAAAAGGAGGCAAGTTGAGAGAAGTGATGTATCTCTACAGAAACGGCTTAAACAGTGTATTACATTGCTGCTGTTTGACAGATATCTCCCTCAATAGTTAGGGTGAAATTTAATAAACTCGGAAAAGCCTGATTTCTCTCTTCTGAGTTTATTCCCCTGAGATCTTGGAAGTTTTTCAAGCAAAATATTGCCAGATTTTTTAGGTCGATAATTACTGACAAATTTTTCGATCAAATTTCTCGATAGAAAGGTAGCCATACTTTACGTTGGTATTAGTAGTACTTTACATTAGTAGTACTTTACATTAGTAGTATTTTACATTAGTAGTACTTTACATTAGTAGTAGTAGTAGTACTTTACTTTACATTAGTAGTAATTTACATTAGTAGTACTTTATGTTAGTAGTAGTACTTTACGTTAGTAGTAGTAGTAGTAATTTACATTAGTAGTATGGCTAATTTTCCATCGATAAACTTGATCAAAATATTCTAGATACAGGGTGACCTTTTAAAACTGCCTTTTCACTGTATTTATTATATATAAAATTGTAATTTCAGTTTATTAGGCTTTCTCAAGTACTCCATGAATATGTATTTTCAAAAGCTTAGTTGAATTAAATTTGACTAGTCACTTGTTTGTTATGCAGCTGGAATTCAACTTCCAAGATAATATTTTTACAGGTAATCTGCTATATTTTTTTTCCCTTTTCCTATGTCACTGCTCCTTTAAATCTTGCCCTCAATGTCATTTTACTGAATGGATTCCATGAATGAACTCTTCTGATTCAGATGTTTACTATACAGTACCTGCAGCTGAACAAACAAGCTGCAAGCTGCCTCCATAGGGAAGAGTTCAATGTGTAGAATCTGATTCTTTCTGAAAAAATCCATTGGGAAAATTTAACTGAAGCTTATAAAATAAATTGTATATTCTTTTGCATTAGTGCTTACAGGTACTTCATCAAAGCCTAACTTCAGTTTTCATATAGAGACATAGCAGGGCTGATTTTTGTCATGGGCAGAAAGGATTATTTTGCCTTTTGACATGGTTTTGACAAAGTTCATTGGAACATCACAAGGTGTTATTGATAGTTTTTCCCTGGTACTGCACTTTAATTTACTGAGATTAGTGGATATATACTAACTCCTATATATTATAAGGGTTATTTTGCTTTTCAAATGGACAAGCAAACTTACTTGCCGCTGGATCCTGCTATGCTTAATTCAAGATTTTCAAATTAGTGCAAATTGTAGTCTAAATGTTTATATTTGCAACAATATGCCACTTATCAAAATATATATGTTCACATGGGCATTCCTAAGTTTACAGCAACCGCTAATTTATGCCACACTCCATGGAACGCCATTAAAACACTTGTGTTTTTCATGCATGAAAATGGGACTTTGCTCAGATGAAAGGGTAAATTGAGGGCTTGCAGCAGGGTGCCTGGAACTAGTCTGGCAGCATTTTGCACAAAACATTCAGAAAATGTGGTGACAGAGTGTCAGTGTGAATTGGGAATTGCCCAGCATTAAAATAAATTTACCTTCAATATACCACTGCTCTTAATTAGCAGTGTATGGGCGAAAAGTACTTTTGCAGCAATTTTTCCAACATCACCTGTGGATTGAAGTGGGGTATCAAGAATTCATTCTGGCAAGCAAATTCACTCTTTCATTAATCAGCCCCCAATCTGTTGGCTTGCTTCATCTATAATGTGATATTTAAATGAGAGTGCGTTAATCTGTGAACTGTCTAGTGTGATTGAATTGCAATGTTAACTGAGAAATCTGTGTAATTTTTCAGGAAAGGTCTGTCACCTTAACTTAAGGCCTAAATGAAATAAATACCAGTAGCAATACTGGATGAATGTAACAGAATTGTAAGGCAATATTGCTCTGTCATTCCCTGTAACATAGAGAGAGAGTGCACAGTGCCTATGAGACATTGCTTCATCTTCATCATTCCAGGCTGCCCACAATGATTCAGTACTACAGTACAAGCTTGCAAGCTTTGTACTCACTCCTACAATTGATTTCTCAGGAGGAAGTGTCGAATCTTAAAAAAATGTAATGTTTCCACTTACCTTGGACTGGTTCTCTTAGAATGGATTGTTACATTTTCTTCTCTTGAACCATGGCTCTAGGATGTACTAATATGACTCAGTATTTACAAAGAACATTCATGACAAAGCATTTGTGCAGGAATAGGAAAGAAGGTCTGGTGAATCTCAGAACAGCTGCAGGGATGGGCTGACTAGTATGTAAGTAATGTAATTACTGCATAGTTATTATACGCACTGTTCGGGTTTACTGCTTCTGAATAACGTGTATTGTATCTAGGCATACAGCTTGAAGTTTATATTATATTATATATTATTCAACTATATCTGTAAACTTCTCATCAGACATCTTCTGATTTCATGAACAGACCAGTACTGATGGTTTGTTGTCCAGTTAATCATTTATGAAATACGTTTGTGGTCTAGATTGGAAGGTAACCCCAAAAGGCATGTATTTCTGCCTTTAAGTCCAACGTAATGAACAATAAAACAGCACAGAAACAATAAGGTTTTGCATATATGCTGGATTCTGCATGTCTCTGATGTATCCTGTACTTCAATTAAAAAGACCCATTGCAGTTTTATGTGAAGCTTTCCTCTGACTTCTATAGGGGGTTATTCACTAAGGTGCGAATTCGACTGTTAAATTCTCAAACAGCGGATTCCCATAGCAAATCTGCCACAATTTTCCCATTTTAAAGTTGCGACAATTTTTTAAAGTTAAAATTGCAACAATTTTAACTGAGTCGCGACTGCGACAATATTCTCATTATAAAGATGCGACAGTAGGAGCCTATTGCGACTGTCTATATCTGGCGAATTCGTACTTGTACTCGGCAATTCGGACTTTAGTGAATAACCCCCCCCCCAGGGTCTACCTGAGAGAAAAACAACGCTCAAAAATTAGATTTTTAATATGTATTTGTCACTTAAGTATTTAGATATATTTGAATATTAAGCAAAAATAGATTTAATATTTTGGATTTATTATATAGAAAATGTCAGGAAGGTGATGATTTGTTTGCTGCCTGAAGAGAATAGCACAGTTTACCAGAATTAGTGACTTGTGTTCATGACGCAAACAGTCAATTAATTCCACCTTAATCTATTGGCTTGGGAGTCAGAGAGATACAATTAAGAAGGCATAGGCCAGCCAAGCTGTAACAGGAGATTTGTGGATGCCTCATGCTTTACATAGATAAATACATAATCTGTGTTACTAATACTAGAGGTGAGACAACCTCTGTGGTTCTATTCCCAGTCCAGTTTCTTGGATAATTCTGGCTCGTTTAAATGTTTGCCCCAGGTGTCCCCACTGAATTGTAGTCACTCCATACAAATTTGTATGAATCAGCTGTGAGCTCACAAATGCATAATTGATTTGTATCTCGTCTATCCTTCTGATGCAAAGCTACAGCTCCTGTTTTTTCATTGTTGAGGGACGCTGGGGCTGAGAGCCATAGTTTAAAAGCAACTGAAGAATCACAAGTTGCCTTCAGCATTTTCATTGATAAAAGGTAGTTTGTGACTCTAGCCTAAGTCAAATTTTTCCTTTTCTTGAAACTTAAATCTACCATGGGTGCCATAATACAACAACTCTATATTTTTACGAAATGAAGTTAAATGTTTTAGCATTCTGAATTAGTTTATTACTAAAATGTTCGCCTCCCATGGCCCAATACACCTTAAATTTTGATCACCGGAGTACAGTCAAATGGTGTTAAGTTTCAGCACTGGACTTGTTTGAAAGCTACATGCACTGTGCCAGAAATTCAGTGCTGGAAGTCGACATGGCGTAGCCTAGCCTTGAAATGAATTTGAGAGTAAGGTTACATAATATGTCATGTTTGTTCAGATGTGTTTCAAAATGTCACATTTTCATCTACATCTCTGCAGGTGATCCATTTAATATTCTAAACATCTGTAATTACATAAGTAATCTGCAATATTCAATGTGGTTCTTTTCCTAAGAACATCTGGATTCTGGTGAGTGGTCATCAATAGACTCTGTCTTACAATAAAGAAAAGGCAGTTAGTATTGGTTAAGAAGCCATCTTTAGGCCGTTCCTTATCATGACAGTCTATTGATGACCACCCTTATAGCTTTCACAAGCCACATCTTTGTAAATTGTACATTAGACTGGTACTTATAAACTGTATCTGACATACAACAGGTAACTTCTATCTATGAGTGTTTATCATATTCTACTAATGAAAGGACTTACTTTATCGGTATCTTTAAATTATTCTGCATGCCTAGCAATATAAAGTATAGTACTATTTCAAAACAAATACAATTATAACTTTAAAAACATGAAATATGTTAAATGTTATGATAGTATAATAATTAATGTAATGCTTTTTATTTACTTATAAAAATAATAATGTTTCAGGGTCTATACAGGCCAAATGCTTGATGCACCATAGTATACAATGTAAGAACTACAAGTGAACATCACAACCTTGGACATTTTCTGGCACTATTTTTGACTTTAATATAATAGTATCT